>JAQFZM010001453.1:0-18288 GCA_034695785.1 Galumna obvia | reverse complement strand
CGATTTTGGCCAAACCTCGATTCTGTCCAGTAATTTTGACAACACGAACAGCTCCTATGACTGTACTAATGTTAAATTACCCCGATTTTAGTCAATTCGATTTTAGTAAAAACACGATTTTGTCCACTAAATTCTCAGTTATAAACTGCAACTTTTTCTCAATTTTAGTCAAAAAAACAGTATCTTTTTCTAAATTTTGGCCAAAAAATTGTGTTTATTATATTATAAACTTTATATAATAATGAGTATTTTGAAATCAAAGTAATAGTTTGTTAAAATTGAAACATCTCAACAAAAATTATAATAAGTATAACTGATGAAATTTTACAAATTTCAGAAAATGGTTATTTTAATGGCATTGATTTCAATGCCTGTTTCTATTGATGACAAATTGTTCGCAAATAATTGACAATATAGTATTATTTTGGGTTCCTTCGTAACTAATGATTATGAAGAAACACAAAATAATACTTCTGAAACTAATATTAATGAAATGAATACTTGAAGAGGAATCAGACATCAAATCAATCCACTCTTTAAATTCAATATCACTTTTGCCCAAATATTACCGAAAGTATGTTCAAAATGAACTTTCATTTAGGTTATTGATTAAATTAGAGAATCAAATCTATAATAAAATCAAAACAATTGCAAAACAATCCAAAATAACTGATTTTATGATAAATAATTAATATTATAATAAAACAATTTATTTGAAACAAAGTTTCGATTTTGGCAGAACTCGATTTTGGTCAGCCAATTTGCCGACATCGTCAATTGGCTAAAATCGAGGCTAAACTGTATGACATAATATTTGTGCTGAAAATCTTTTGAGTTCTTTGATACCAACGCTTCAGACTCTATGTGTAATTTAATTAAATTAAACTTGCAACTAAACCATAAATGATAGACAATATTCAATATGGAATAAATATAAAAATTCTGGTAATAAATAAGTATTATACAACTTTAATGTTTATGAAACGGAACTGATTTTATTTTTATTAATTCAAACACAAACCCAGGTAAAACTTTTATTTAAAAATAATTTGTTTTCAATACAAATGTCTTTATTAAAAAAGAAAATATTTTAGAACAAATGTTATTTCAAAGAACTACTCTTATATCACATCTATTTTGTGAATACATAAAGACTTAGAATTAAAACTAAGAATAAAAATATAAATAAAATCTGAATAAATATTTTTAATACAAATAAGAAATTTGTTCAGAATATTATTCGGGGTTTAATGTTAACACTAAACTGAACTCAATTCTACATTAGGTCACATGAGGTCCATCTGTGTCCAGCCATAGCTCAGGACAACTTTCGAGTCACAACAATAATTTAATTGACTTCTAATATATTTTTTCAAAGTTTGTTATATAAGCAAAAAAAGGTTTTATATATTAGTAGGATCAAATAAATTCCCGCCAAGGAAAACTTTAATTTCTCTTCAACTGTTTAAGATATTTAAATAATGTTAAAAGTATTAGGTTTATCCATCTGGTAGTGATCTAACAAGTAAGAAATATTTTTGAAAAAATCACGTGATCATAAAATTTTTGAGGCTTTTTCAAAGATCATAGACACAGGTCAAACCTGAACAGTAATAGATGATATGAGGAATGATTATGATAGTGGAAGAGCTAAAGTTTATTATAATGAGTCATACCTATGACTTACAAACGACTCATATTCAAATAGTCGTCTCATATCAACGCAAATGAACTCAAACTCAATGTCTAATTAATCTAAACTATTGTTATGCCTTTAAAACTTGTATTTCCTTTTCCTTTAAAAAACACATTTGAGTCGACTTCACATTCAGTTAGTGTTCAGACCAGAGAGCCGACAGTCGGGTCGCATACAATTCTTACTTTTGTACAACTCTTTTGTTAGATGTTTTTGATTTTGATTTAATTCAAATAAAAGTCATTTTATACTAAAGTGTTGTCCACTTTGTGGTGCGTCAAACACAAGGCACGCCACAATAACATCAAAACCAAATAAATCGGTTAAGATGCCAAAAACTTATGATAATTTGAATATCATGGTTTTTCCATTGATTATCATTATGAAAATCTAGATCGTCTTTTATATAATATATTTTGTAATTATTGAATTGAAAAAATCAAGGTGGACAACTTTGTTGCTTGACACTTTTTAATCAAAGCAAAGATAAATCCACAAAAGCAAGTTAAACATTTCAAAAATCATATAGCAAACCAAAATTTTTTATAAATTTAATGCCTTTTTGAGGGTTTATACTAGCTTTGATTAAAAAGTGTCAAGCAACAAAGTTGTCCACCTTGATGTTCTTTATTCATAAATTACAAAATATTTTATGTAAAAGACGATCTAGATTTTCATAATGATAACCAATGGAAAAACCATGATATTCCAATTATCATAAGTTTTTAGCATCTTAACCGATTTATTTGGTTTTGATGTTATAATAAACTTTAGCTCTTCCACTATCATAAACATTCCTCATATCATCTCTTACTGTTCAGGTTTGACCTGTGACTATGACATTTTAAAAAGTCCCAAAAAATTTATGATCACGTGATTTTTTCAAAAATATTTTTTACTTCTTAGATCACTACCAGATGGATAAACATAATACTTTTTACATTATTTAAATATCTTAAACCGTTGAAGAGAAATTAAAGTTTTCCCTGGCGGGAATTTTTTTGATCATACTAATATATATGATGAATATTTAACCTTACTTATACGCTATATCAGGATACAATCTCTAATAAATTGAAATATACTGACCGATGGCTATCAATAATGTTTATTAAAGGGTTAAAAATTAATCGAAAAAACTTGAATAGGTTCTAAATTTTTCAGCATTTCATCTGGGTATACATTTTATTAGCTTGTATTTTCAAGCGCTAGTTTTTAAAAGTGGTATCCCTATTTCTAAATATTAAGTGATCATGGATTCCTCAATCAAATCTTGTTCATTACACTGACATCCGAGTGTACTAACTATCGATTATTATCTCTTGTTATTTAACCCTTTTCTTTATCTTTGAGTCTAACTTAACCTCAATTTAATAATTATTTAATAATAATATTAATAATATCCACAAAAGGTTTTGAAATCTCTTCTCGAAATTCCAAAAATTTATTCAACCGAAACGTTTCATCGAAAATATGAAAATAAGGCCCGAAATAACATTAAATGTGAAATTGAAATATTGGAGGCATAAGTTTGTGGTCATTTTGTGGACACTTTGTGGACACTAATTATTCTTTTGAATTAATAATTATTTGAGTTATTATTACAAAT
This sequence comes from Galumna obvia, assembly GCA_034695785.1. Taxonomy (NCBI): domain Eukaryota; kingdom Metazoa; phylum Arthropoda; class Arachnida; order Sarcoptiformes; family Galumnidae; genus Galumna; species Galumna obvia. The sequence goes on along the minus strand of JAQFZM010001453.1, from coordinate 14,983 downwards.
AAAATATTGGAAACAATGAATTCGCTAAATCAGTATAACTAAGCATAATAACTAAGTATAACTATGTATAACTAAACATAACTAAGCATAACTAAGCAAGGCACTTTTCTGTTTGAATTTTGTTTTGATTATTTAATTGTTTTAATAAAATACATTAAATTATAATTTTATTAAATATTTATAATTAAAGATAACTTTTAAATAAGATTAGAATCGATTGAATTTTTTCATTTTAGATAAAACTTGTCTTTTGAGGTAAGTCTCGATGTTATCGAACCAATGTTTGTAAAGACCCGACAATTCATCGCTCGAACTGTTGTTTAAACATTGATTTTGAAAGTTTTCATAACCATTAAGTTCTTGGATTACATTTTCATATACAGTTTGAGTCCGGTTTAGGTCAACCATCAAAATCAGTTTATTAAGTATTTCTGAATGAAAATTGAAAGCAATTGAAAGCATACAAAAAGGGTATAATTTTCTTCTAATTTATTACAAAATATGAATTAATGCCGTTATTTATGACTAAATAATATTTTGCAAATGTTTTGTTTACTATTTTTTAAAAACATTAAAATTTATTAAAAATTAAATTAAACGTAAAGTAATGCCGAAGTGAGTCAATGATTCAAAGATTATTAAATAACTAAAATTGTTTTATCGTTTAGATATTATTGCGATTATTGCGATACTTTCCTAACACACGATTCGGTGACTTTTGGTTCTAATATTTACATAAAATGAATAATTTTTGTATTAAACAGCCGTCAGTCCGAAAGACTCACTGCAATGGAAGGAAACATAAGGAAAACGTTAAGTTTTATTACCAGAAATGGATGGAGGACCAAGCTCAATCACTTATAGACGCCACCAGTCAGTCACATTTTCAAATTCATTCATATAAACATCATTTTATTAAAAAAGTGTTTCTTTTATGAAAAGCGGCTGCTTTTAAGGCGAGTAAAGCGCTGTCCAACGCTTTCGCGGCCCCAAAAGGGGGTCCGACGGGCCCTATATTACCGCCACCACCACTGCCTCCGGGTGTTGGCACTCGTTTTCCTGGTGTTGGCGGCGGTCGTCTACCAATTATTCCAGGGGTACCTCCACCTCCTCTTCCAGGAATGATGATGCCTCCATTAATGCCAGGCATTAGACCACCGTCAGGACCCCCCACTGGACCCCCTCCTTTCGCACCCCCATCATTAGCTGCAATGCAAGCCCTTCAAGCGGGTCAACCCCCACAACCTCCGCGTCCACAAACATCGAACTAATTTAAAAATTTCCACATTTTTTGACTTTTAATAAGTTTTAATTAAATTAAAAATAAATTTTGTTTTAAAATTAAGAAAAGTTTGAAATATTTGTCGATTCAATCATTTTATGGAATTATTTCAAAAACTAATAGTTTTAGTGTCGATTGGATTTCATTTCATTTTTGTTTTGTATGTCTTCTATATATAAATATCTCAAATACACTCAAATATACATAATATGTATAAAAAAAGTTGAATTTGGGAAAACCTCATCATTTCATATGCTTCTCATTTAAACCTGTGATGAAGTGTCGCACAGATATTGAATGATCCCTTTTATTGGTGGCAATTAATAATAAACTTTAAAAAAGAGCCAATTATTCATAAGAATTATTTTATAGAAATAATTTTAATATTTATTTAAATATTAAAGTTTATTAAAATATTAATTAACAAATAAGTCATCGACTTTAATGCTATTATTTGGATCCAATTTATAAATATCTGTTTTGTTGTGATTTTCAAAAATTTCTACTAAACTAAAGCCTTTGTTTTGCATTATTTCCAAACAATTACTCGTAATCTTCAAAAAGCGGTCAAAGTTTGCTCGCGTTATATTCCGACACATATTTAAGTCGATATCAAAAGGGTTTTCCATATAAATGGGCGAAGAGTCCGGATTTGGAAAAGTATTTGCATTAAGAATGGAAATGCCCTCCCATTGAAAAGGAAGAGTCAGCACAAATTCAAAAAAATGGGCCAACATTTCAATTCTATTCATTTGTTTGTCTGACTTTTGAAAGATTTGGTTCGAATTCAAGAAGTAATTCATCGGAGGAACTAAACCTTCTCTTTGAAGGAAATATATGACTAAAGATGTCAATTGAAATGATGTAAACCCATTATATATCAGATGAGTCGACCAATTCTTCGGTTTCAATATATCTTTAAAAAAGATTAAAATCAATGAAAAGTTATAAAAATTAGAGTTAAATACTTTTTTGTTTGGCCCAAATCCTCAATAAAAGGATCAAATCTCTGACCTCTGGATTCAATTGAATGCAATAATTAATAAACGACGACATATAAAAGCCGTGATGTTTACTATTTGAGTCCATTTCAAGTGACAGATCGATATCAATGGGCGCTAAATTAAATCCAAATTTAATTATTGGAATTCTTGCGGTTAATATTCTCGAAAAATGTGAATAAAAAGGGAGAGAAGTTTCTAAGATGTCTGCGATATGACTCAAATTATTTTTGAGTCGTTTTCTGTCTTCTATTTTGTCGATTGAATATTCATTTATTTGTTTTGGAAACAAAACTAAATCCAAATCACTGTTTGGAGTCCCCAAACCTATAAATAAAGTTTTTTTTACAATATTTGTCAGTAAACTATATAAACCTGCAATCGATGAACCGAAGGGTAAAATCTGGAAGTTTTTGAATTGTGATCGACATATGTATGTCTCCAATTGGTTTATTATATAAAATCTAATATTCAAATCCAAATCTGAAACTTTTTTATCTGAGAGAAGATATCCAAGTATTTCTTCATTTGATTTACACTTTCGTCTCATATAATTGATATTAAGATAACGTAAATCCATTTTACGAGAAGTTAAGTCAGTAATTGAACCGTTTTTATTGTTATTATTATTTTTATCCCTTTTCAAAAAATCAGACAAAACTTTAGGACATGAATCCAATGATATGAACCGCATTTCATTCATAAACGACTTTTTGGTCTCAAAACCGAAATGTCTTCGAATCTCTTTTTTAAGTAAATAATTATTGTCTTTGACTTGAATTAATGCACAGCACTTAGTATTGAATCTCCACTTAAACACTTCTTTAACTTTAGTTTCCAATAAAAGCGACATATTTTTAGAGTTTAATTTTTCTAAAACATTACAATTGTCTTCAATGAGAATATAGTTCTTCGCCCTATTCTTCGAGGAAGTGATTAATGACTCGAATTCACTAATTCTGTGAGTTTTGGGACAAATCACTGATAATTGTCTATAAAATTGTTTAATATTTATGTCACAAATTTTTAATAAATAACTCCTTAGAAATAATTTTCTAATCATTTTTTTACACAACTTTTCAAATATTTATTTAAAAAATAGTAATTTTTGACAATAAAAACAAGAATTAAATGTAAAAAATTGACTCAAATTCAATAAAAACACAACAAAAACATGTGTTGAGTGTTTGTGATCGCTATGACTACAATCACTGATTTATTTATTTGGCTCTTATTATAAAACATTTATTTAATTTAAAATCAAATTAAGAATTAAATTTAAATTAAAGTCTTTGAAGTTTAAAATTGAAAATTAAAATTACGAAATAAAAATTATATTAATTAATAGTAATTATTCTATTAATTGGTTTGTGATATTTAAACCAATTTTCTTATATAATCCATTCGTTTGCATCGAAAACCAGACATTGAGCTAAAAGATACCATAAAAAGTACTAAAGGTTCTAAGCTTTTAAATTCAATTATTGTGATAAACTTTAAATGATAATTATCATAAAAGTACCAAAACTCTACACTCAACCTAAGAACCTTTAGTACTTTTTATGGTATGGTTCAATGTCTGGTTTTCGATGCAAACGAATCAATCACTGATTAGAATCTAATCATTAGATACAACAAAATCATAGTTTAAATATTGTTAAATGCGGTCTATATTTTAAAATTGTGGCCATTTTTCGCATATTTTTTTCAAAAAAAACAAAGTTTTTCATCGATTCTTTAAAAACTATTATGACTACAGATTTGTTATTTTCATATTTATATATAGAGGTTTGACTGTATACTGAACAACCCCAAAATTTTCCTAGTGGCCTTGCTTATTAAGTATGAATCTATTATAAATTAATATAATAATAATTATAATTAATTATAATTTATAATTAATGATTATCAATGAATATAATTTTAAATGAACTTGATAATTTAGTATTTATGAATAAAAATTAAAATACTCCAAAAGTACTTTTCAACTCTTCCTTCAACTTTTAGTATTAGAAGTAATGCTAATACTATTAGTAATAGGAAGTGGACAAGGTGCATTCTCTTATATTAAAGAAATGATATTATGGTAATCAATCATATGATGAATAGAATAAAAATATGTAAAAATTATGCGAATTTTGATTCTTCACTCAAATGTCTAATTAATATAAATCTATTTCTGGACTAAAATTTCATTTGATTTGTGATAAAATTCTATATTTTTTGGATTAAAGTAATAAAAGTAATTCTTTATTAAAAAATTTGTTTCTTTAGTGAATATTTGCAAAATTTCTTATAATATGAGCACTTTTATAAACTTACTGTAAGACCCATAAACCTGGTCAATTCATAGAAAATATTCATTAAACTTGTGGTTCGAATCTATTTGTGACAAAATTATATCTCAATAAATATTAAACAATTGATTAGATTTTAAAACTAATTTCAAGAATCAAAAGTGAAATATTAATCACTTATTGTAAACAAAATTAAAATTTCGCTTCGAATAAATCAAAAGTTTTTGTAATTTTATTTGATTTTACATAAAATACAAGTTTTTTGAAATAAATTTTAAAACAAATGTTTTTAAATACAATTTCTTTCGTTTATTTATTACTTCAAAAAAATTAATTCAATTTTAAACACTTTTATGACTAGAAATTTGAAAATTTTAAGCTTTAATTTTAAAAAATTAAATTCAAATAAAAAGTAATTTTTTTACAAATGTTTTGCAATCAATACTTATTCAATAAAAAGCAATAAAAAGTGAAAAAATACTAAACACTAAATCAATTGAGCAAAACATTAAAAAAGATGTTAAACCTTTGAAAATATTTTACAAAAAAAAGTTAAGTCAAATATGAATGAAATTAATCCTAAAACACAATAATTATTTGAAAAATGGCAGCTCTCAGTCATATTTGGCATTTAAAACATCAATTATTTTTGTTTTGATAACTTTTAATTTGTTTCAATAGTTTTAGGGATCGGAATAACTGCCGTTTAAACCAAAACAAACTTCAATTAAAATTTATTTATATCACATTTTCACTCAATTTATGTTTTCTTCCAAAAATCATTTTAAGATTTATTACGAAAACATATTTTTCTAAACTTTTCAACCATTGATAGTCAACAACCGTTTAATTAACAATAAAAGCGACAAAACTATGGGAATAACCCTTTAATTCAATATTCAATTGTTTCAATTGTTAGTGAAATGCAAATAATAACTGTCCTCTGATTTTTGATAACATTATCTTTTGTTTTGTTTTGTATTTGTTTGGCATCAAAAGAGTTTCATATAATTGGGTTCAAACAATACTTAGAGAATTGGCGTGACTTTCAAAAATTATTTAAAAGAAGGGTTACATAACTACCGGTTCGCCCGGAGCTTAACATTAATACAAATAAGAAACTCGTTATCAGACAAATGAAGAGTTCATTAAATGTATTTATCAGATAAATAACTAAAGGATAAAATCGTAGCTCACAATTAAAGTCCAATACATGTATTTGTGACTAAATTCATCTTCATTTGAGGAGTGCCTTCGTTTTAGAGGCCTTTAAACAAAAATATCGAAACTTATTATAATCTCATCTCATGACTCATGAGATGAGGTGTAGTCTAATTATGTGCTCCTCTTTTGATTAAAATTACAGATTATTTTAATTGTGTGACAAAAGCAATGAATGTTTTGAATTCATTTCCTCAATCTATGCCTTAAACTGGCATTTGATTCATTGAATACTTGTGATGAAGAAGACAATCAAATTTGAGTCCTTCACCAAAAAAGTAAGTCTGGCCTTCGCTTCAATATTTAAGTGCTATTATTTAATCAAATTTTATGAATCACTTCAAAACGGAATGTATTTTTCAAAACTCAATGAAAATAATATTTAATTCATAACTAATGAAAATATAAGATTTCAATCCAAGAAATCGATGGACATCTGTTCAAAGGATTTAATGATATTTCGTGACTTAACATAATTTTCTGTCGAAAGTGATTTTTTTGGCCGAAATATATCAAAACCTTTCAGTAAATAAAATCTAATATAAAAAGATTTACTGAAAATAAGTGAAAATCGTTGAAAGAAATATGTTTTCGAATAAATAAATAAATAAATAAATTTCTAAAAAATTGTGAAAATTTAAACAAAAAATAAGTAAATTAAGTGAACAGAAATAAAATTCGTGCGAAACCATCGATTGGTTTAAAAATTTAAAACATTTTTAACAATAAAAAAATTATAAAAATCAGAAACGACTTCAAACTAATTAAGGCATTTACTTATGAAAGGGAGGGTTCGGTTTGAGTAATAGAGTCGTTCGACTCTAACATTACTTAAGAGTCTTAAGACTAAACTCATTACAAAAAAGCGATAGAAATATACTTTTAAACTTTGAATGAAATTTGAGTGAAAAGTTATTATAGTTTAAATGCAGTAATAAATACACGTTTTGACTATTAGTTTGAATAAAAGCCAAAATATTAGGAATTTTGGGCAAATATTTGTGCCTTTCGTTCAGATAATAAAAATTATAATAATTAAATGCTCGCAAAACGTGAATATATATTATATCTGAGAAAAGTTGTGCTTTAATTGAGAGCTGAAACCACTAATGAAGACATGAATTTAAATCGAAGAATTGGGTGGAAATGAACGCAATTAAACAAAAAACCAATTAATTATCTAAAGAGTAATCAAATGGTGGATTCACTCAAATCACTGCAGTCCTCCTGAGACTCGAATCGAGCGAGAGTTGCCTTCGCCCTCAAATTGTAGCGCTCATCGCTTTTCGAGTTCTCGAATACCTGGTCTTTGTAGAGGCCATAAAAGGCCACTTTATATGCGACAATGGATGCATGGTCTAATTTGCCTGGCACCATTGCTAGTTTGTCTCCCACTCGACGGCGTCTTTGTCTTTGTTCGTATTGTCCAAATGAAGTGTCTTCGTTGTCATATAAGTCCGGGTCCTCTAAAATCCTTCGTTTAGCGGTAGTCAACTTCGTTGAGAATTCAGTCATTAGTTGACAGAGTCTTTTGGCAGAAGTGCAGCGCTTGTCTGTAGTATTGACGCCATTCATTAATAAGTCTTCCATTCGAAGCAAAGTTAGTTCATGTCTTTGATGGGCCGCTACTATCGGTAGATCGGGAATAGGGGCCGGACGGTGAGCCGTTTCCCGGTCGGGATTACTATTAGAGCGCTTCAGACGGCTTTTTCTCACTCCTTATTAAAGAAATATAATTTTATATAAAACACTTTAAGTAAGGATTAATTGAATAATCGTTTGAAAAGTTTTTCTTTGTTTAAGTTTTTGATTGATGTAATACTGATGTAATACTGACCCTCATTAGAGCTATCATTAGAGGTTCCCTTATTTTTAGATAAATATGGTTTTTCTTTCTTTGGAATCGCAAACTTTCCAACGACGGGATCAAAATTATCAGTTATGCCATCACTGGTTAGAAAGACAATATCTCCCTCATCGACAATAGTCATGGCAACCGTCAAATTATTCAATTCTGGATTTGTGCCGTCGACGGGACCCAAAGCTCCCAAAGCATCCCTCATATCTCGCATAGAGTATATGTCGTGAGACCCTATATTTCATTTTAAAATAAATCATTTCCCAAACTATCATTTTAAACAAACCCTGTGTTATCTCTCGGACGCCATATTTCTCACTGAAAACATAGGCCAAAGAATCGCCGACATTAGCAGTGCATACAATAAATCGATCCGAGTTCTTAAGCTGACAGATGACGGCTTAGGGGACAGACATTCAATCATTGAATATATTTAGTTCAACAAAAATAGTAAATATTAAGTACCGGCACAGAGAGTGGTTAGTAAACCATTTTCCTGAAGAATTAGATTATGTGCGGCATTAAAAGATCGAAGGAGTGCTACGAATATGTCCTAAACAAACAAATATTGTTTTATACAAACATTGACTAATTGAGGCACTGTTTGGACAAACCATTGTGTTCTCTATTTTAGAACCCTCTGAATAAAGGGCTTTATTTAAGTAATCAATACATCCGTGAACAGCACAACGAGCCGCCAAACATGACTTTTCGCCCCAATTGACGCCATCGGCCAACGCCAGAATCGCACTGTTTTCACGAACACATATACCAAAAGAGTCAGCAATCGGTTCGCCTAAATTACATCAAATATTAAATTATAAATTAATTTAATCTTTAGTTTAGATATAATAATAGGATTTTGTCATTAAATTATTTCTGAAATAAAGGCTATAAATAACGAAATTAAGGCTAAAGACTTAAAGACTTTAAGGAACGCATTAACACAAATAAAAATATAAAGTTATGGATAACAGACCCGCTTTTTCTTTAGTGGATGGATGGCACTCGTAAAGTGTGGTCGCTATCCCATAGGCATTGTCTGTGGCTGAGTCCCAACATGTGATACCAGCGATCTCTTCGCCTAAAGCAAGTGTTGCGCTCTTATGTAAGTTCTCGTTCTCTGAACTAATTATCGATTGGTTTTGTTGTTCCCATTTCTCATCACTTATTCTCGAATTATTGTTTAGGTTTTTATCGTTATTTTCATAGCTTTTATTCATCAATTGGTTTATGTTATCGTTTTTAAGAAAAGGTATACTATTATTGGACTCATTATAGTCTTCGTCGATGAAGTCTACGTCGGCATCACTCAAATCAAATGGTTTTGAGCGTCGATTAACTGATGTTAAGCCTTCTTTAGGACCCGTAGAGGCCGAAACAACTTTGTTAGATAACTTATTGATCTCTTTTACGGGCAAATCATAGCAAGTTTTACCACAAAGAATATCAGGGTGATTCTTGTTCAATTTTCTATTTAATCAAATGAAATAAAATTATTTATTTTAATAGAATTTCTAAATTGAAATAAAATTCAACGATTCAGTGATTTAATTGAAATTTTCATATAATTTATGATATCATATGTAAAGAATGTGTACAGAAGTGTATTATTTGGTTTCAAAATTAATTTTTTATAGACTTTTTTTAAAGCTTAACATTTAGATCATCGGTTTTATAACAAACAGAGTATAACTGAAACACTATTTCCAATGTTTTCCAATTTATTTATGAATTTGTGTCGACTTTTTATTACACAAAAATTATTCGTTTTTCTTATTAACCATTTTTTCAAATAATGACTCTTTGAATGAATGATGAAGTGCTCGAAAATTTCAATAATGTATTCATTGGAATAATTATATCTTTGTATTACTTTGTATTTGAGGTATAGGTTTATGAGTATTTCCAATGAAATCAGTGCTTATGTGAACTTAAAAAATATTTTATGGCTCAGGATTTATGCAATACCTCTGTTTCTGATTGGGTTTATCTCCTTATTTGAATTAAATCTTTTTTCAAAAATAAAATTTTAAAAATATATGGAAATGGAGTGAAGTTATCGCCGGAGAAACTGATCCTTAAATAAAGTTTGAGAACAGGACTTGAGTTTAAAATTTTTATATCTTTCAATGCCTGTTATGAGGGGTCCGAATGGCGAACCACTAAACAGATAATACCAATTGATTGCACTCTCAAGTGATGACTGACTGACGTATAAAAAGGGAGAAAACGAGTTATTCATTCGCTTTTCAGACTTTTTTACTTTACTTTTCATTTTAACTTTTTATGACTTCATTGTTATTATCACTGAATAAAAAAAACTCTTAAAATGAGTTTTAATTTCGCTTCAAATATATTGAAATCATTATAAAAACATTGAATTTAACTAAATTTAATTAAAAGCAATTATCAAATAATCTAAACATATCTGACAAGAGATCAAAATTTAAAGACATTAAAGGATGGAAAGACTCACCCATTAAGATATCTGTTAATGAATGAACCACTGCTTGTTTTGATGTCCTTTTGATCCAAAAGTGAATTACGTTTTGAATGATTACAATTTGAGAGTTGACTCAATTGTCTACCAATGAGTTCATTAAATCTTCCCCTAATATTAGGCATAATTTGTTGACAATTGGATCAAAACAATGATTTATTAAATAAATAATCTTCAGAAGAGTTGTTCTTCAGAACAATTAATATAAATAAATAAATATTTTATTATTAAATGATTTGATCCGATATCTTATTGTAGATAAGATAAAAGGCTATTATTATTGTCTACTCTTCGCCTACTCTTCTGGCATCAGATGAGTCAATGAACTGTCAGTTTAATCTGTTGTCTGATGTGTAGCCAAACGCAAACTCTTCTTAAATATTGATCCTTAAAAATGATGATCACAGAATCGGTGAGTAATTGTTTGAGCCAATGATCGCCAGTAAAGACAATACAAGAGATGAAATACCACTTCAATTATCGACCAGTTTTTCGTGGTTAATATTCTTCAACAGAAATAATATTCTTTTGATAATTGATTTGAATATTTAGTGAAAACATTAATATAAATAAATAATGAATTTTGTTTTCATAATAGTCTTTATTCAGAGTTCACGAGCTTTAGGTAGAGCTCAGGTATAGCTCTGGTCTGGCGTTTGGGTGGCGTCCAAACAATGGCACAGACTATCAAAACATGTAATCTTCAGATGATAACAAAATGACATTCAATTTATTCATCAAATTTTATGAACAAATTATGAGTGAAATAATGCGATGTTTGATGTCTTGGATTTAAACGCAAACAAAACAAACCGACGATTAATAAAAACTTTTTTCAAAACAATTTTTATATGAAACGATTAGAGTCTGCTCTCTATCTCTCCCTCTCCCTCAGTTTCTTTTAATTCTTTTTAGTAAATGCTCGTTAATATAATGATTATGGATTTATTATAGGAATTCATGGAGGCTTTTGAAAGGGAATTCGGTGAAGTAACTGACACGGAGTTAGTTATTGACGAAGAAGTGGTCCATAAAAATTTGCCGAAAAATCGAAAATCGGCAAAATCGCGAAAAGTTGCGAGTATGCCTAAAGTTGTTAGAGGGGCAGTGATAGCCGAGAGGGCTGTGGTGGCCAAAAGACCAGCCTTAGGAAATAGGGCTAAAGTGGCGAAAGGGCCAACCGTGGCACAAGTGGCAAAAGTGCCTGAAGAGGTGGAAAGTGACAAATGGGGGTACGACTACATGCAGATCCCCAAAAGAATACCGCTGGGACGAACTAAATACCAGCTCCACACGCTGTATTCGGGAGCCCAACTTGCAAGGGAACCACTAAAAGTGGAGGATTGGCGGGGCAGGCATTACGAAAAAAATGTCGATGGGAGGCCGGGCCCAGTTGCCGACGGTAGATGGTTGGTCGACACTATTGTCGATGAGAATTCAGTAGATCTCGACGGGGATGGCGTCTTCAAACACTGCTTCTTGGTTCGGTTCTTCTCGTGGGAAGATAGGTGAGTAATAATTTCATGATTTTATAAATTTATTATCTCATTATGTTTCAGATTTGCTACTTATGTGGAGCGCCATCACATTACTAGAGGTGCCAAGGAAGACTGGACCCGATATAATGAGAGACTCAGCAGTGGATCGACTCTTGGGGCTGAGTTTGTGGATGAGAATGCGAGTGAAGGGGATGACTACGAGATAGAGGTCCCAGTTTTGGAGGATTTGTTTACGACTGAAGAGTCGAATAATGACTTAAAAGTCCACTTTAGTCGGGAGTTCAGTTTTTCAACGTAAGTATCCTCTATTTAAGATGATCTTGTTAGTTATTTTCTGTTTCTTTTGCAGTCCTGTAGCGAATCGTGAAAATTTGGTCATTCGTGAACTTAGATTTTGGAGAAGAATCACATCTACTCTTCAAGTCCTCTGTCAGCCTGGAATTCATGTTCCGCTTCAAATAATTGGAAAACCAGAGGGGAAAAAGAACATTACGTTTCTTGATTCTTATGCAGAATTTCAGGGATTTTTGGTGAATACGAAGGCCAAAGTCCTACATTTGACCGACAATCCAGAAGGTCTTAGGGATAGTAATGGACGACTTCTTATGATAGTTCCAGTGGTTTATGCTCCAGGTTCGAGTACTTCTATGAAGTCGAGTAGAGATCTTATGTACAGGACTCATAGTTGCTTGTTTTTGGTGGAATATCTTCAAAACAAGGATCGTAAATGTAAGTATCATTTGTTTATTTTCCGGACACTAATCTTTTTATATTTTTGTTTTAAGACTACTATTTTAATCCGCGTCAACCTATGCCTGGACGGACTGAGGACAGAGCGCCGTATGGTTTACTTCGGGAGGCAGGACTTCGAAGTTCCAAAGAGATGTTGATGGTATTCGGCGATCAGGAGTCATCGATGGACTGCATTCTACGTACTGTTCGGATGATATATGAACTCATTACAGGGGCCACTATTATTAATAAATCTGATTGTATTTATGATTTAAGTAGAAAACGTTTTAAATAAATCATTTTATTTAATTTCTTGTGGTGTTTCATTAAAATAAAATTTTATAAAATTATCTTGTAAAATTTAAATATTTGACTTCTAGGGTTGGGAAAAATAAGGTTAATTACTTAAATTAAGTTTATTTATTAGTGCGCTCATTTAGATTAGTTAACTGTTTCTATTAAAGGTATATGAGTGTTAAGAATAATTTAGACATGACTTAAACTTTTTAGATATTTAAAATTATTGAATTATTGCAATTTTCCCAATTTTTCAAAATTAGGTTACATTTATGGGTGCGCACATTTTGATTTTACTTTTAATGCTACTACTGGTTGAATATAAGTGTAAGTGTTGTTACATTAAAGTTTCAGCCGTTCGTTATTTATAATTATTGAATTAATAAACTTTTAAAATTCCAATGTTATGTCTATGGAAATAGGTTTACATAATTTTTAATTTTTATTTCAATGATCGCCCAGTTAAATTTTAAATTTTATAAATTAAATAAGATTATTAAAGTATAATGGATATTAATATATCGGTTTGATTCTGTGGAAAGTTAAATTTAATAGTTAAATTAATTTTTAAATTTTATATGTTATGCCTATTGGTTAGGCTTACAATAATTTTTTCCATTTAAGTGTACACATAAATTAGTTTTGTTAAATTTTCTGTATGATCGCCAATACGAATTTTTAATTTTATGGATTAAATTAATTTTCATAAATATAATGAATGATTATGAGTCAGTTTGACCAATTGATTTTTTAAATAATTAAAAATTAAATCAGTTTTTAAGTTTTATGTACTATACCTATACCTATAGAAATTGGTTTACAAAATTCTATTATTTTTATGTGTGCGCCCGAACGAATTTATCGTTTAATGTTTATTTAATAGTATAAGTATATATAGATTAATATAGAACATGTTTGGGTATTAGTAGATATTTAGTTAATTAATAAATGACATTTTATTTTTTTGGTTACCTGGATTTCCAGGTTGAAGTGTTTTTATTAATTTTTATGTGTTGCGCGCCAACGAATTTTTCTTTTTAGTGGTAATATAGGTATATAATATTATAATGATTAATATAAAATAGGTTTAGAGAGTGAAAGATATACAGATAATTAATTAATTGACATTATATTTTTGTTACCTGACTTTTCAGGTTGAAGTGTTTTTATTAATTTTTATGTGTTGCGCGCCAACGAATTTTTCTTTTTAATATTGATTTAGGTAAATAGTATTATAAAGATTAATATAAAAATAGTTTGCAGACCGAGTCTAAAAATTTTTAATTTATAACAGATAATACCTATAGTTTAGATCTACTAATTTTGTTATTTTTATTTGTTCGGGTCGCACTTTTTTAAATTTATTGTATAAATATATGAATTAATATTACTAAAGTTAATTTAAGGAAATAATGTTTAAATTAGAAGAATAATTAAATAGTTTTAATAGTTTTAAGTTATTAGGAGTTTATTTAATTTGTTTATATTAACTAATATCAGGTGGTTTTTTCAAGTGGTGTTCATACGATCGCCTAAGTGGATTTATTTTTCTTTTAGTTTTTGATAAACTCCCTTTTGAACTGTTTGTTCTGATTAAATACCAATTTAAGGGTTTATTAAAACTTATAGAAGCTAACATACTATTCCAAATTAGAGTTATTATTGAAAAGACTTTTACTATATAACTCAATAAATTTTTCCTATTATAAGTATAACCCCCAGAGTTATCAACTGGTATTTGTTTAGGTTTCGAACTTTCATTTTTCATTTCATAACTTAAAACATTTAAAGTGTTTAGCGTTTGAAATGGGGCGGAAACTATATTAATAGGTGTATTACTTGACTCTGGGTTTGTATGGTTTTCTGATGAGTTATGACTTTTTCCTTCTGTCATATTGTTTACATAAGCCTCTGTATTTGAGGGCACATCTGGTTTTCCTTTAGAATTATGTAATTCATATGACATATGTTTAAATGATTTATTATTTTTGACAGCTATGCCTGAAACATGGGTAACATCTGTTCTAAAAATATGAGTGGAAACATAATTGTTTATGTTAGTTTTCAAACATCTGCTACATAATGAGTCATCAACAGATGTTTGAGTGCCTATTTCTCTCATAACTGAAAGATACATAGTTTTACACTTACCCACTTGTGTTTTATTTTGAGTGGTAGTTTGCTCAATAGTTTCAGTCATTTCATTCTTATTAATGACTGAAATTAGGCCAATAATTGTGCCAGCATTAACTTGCAAAAACTCATTCCTACAGTTAATTATCTTAACAAAAGT
>JAQFZM010001452.1:0-18292 GCA_034695785.1 Galumna obvia | reverse complement strand
ATATGACTAAATAAAGTCACATAATGCAGAAAAAGCCTTAAAATTGATGTTTTATGTGTTTTTAAGCAATTTTGGGTTATTTTCAAAATACCCCCCTTATACCCCACTTGGACCTCGGTCTTTTACCATCCCTGCTATAAGTGAAGTCAAACATAAACTTAACTCTATAATAGTAAAATTAATGTATTTTCAAAATGTTAGTGACACCCATTTCTCTCTCCTAAACGTTTACCCGAATTACCTAATTTAGACCTCACTTTGAATTAAATTTAATAGAAATCATTGGTCTCAAAGGCTTAAATCTTTGTCTTCCGACTCAATTGTTGTCTCATTAGAATCATTGAATTCATTATATAATGGATTATTTGATTCAATGCAATACATGTTTATTAAATGCTTTTTTGCTATCAATGGAAGTGACAAAAGTTATGTCACATAACTTTTAAATTTTGATTCAAATGATTTTCAATTGAATTCCATTCATTGTATAAATCATTACTTTCGATGAATTGTATTACAAATTCATTTGATTTAAACTTTGACTTTCATTTAAATGATCTTGATCCTCTTGCTATGACAAATAATATTGGCTTTAATATCTCAGTGCCATAATATTTATCACAAATCAATATAGAGATAAACTTTTGTTTTGAATTTCCCGGAAACAAACTTTTGTTCTCTGATTATAAAAGTTTTATTTTCGTTAATTTCCAAAACTACAAATTCTTCTCCAATAAAGTTCTTTGTTTCAAATCCTTTAATCAATTCTGAAAGTTTATCTAATACTAATCTAAAAAGATCATAGGTTTTCTGGACAACCTCCAAAATAATTGCTGATGAATATTTTTTGGCATTATTTCATGTTTTGTTCAGAGTTTATACTCACATTACATTGAGTTAAGACCAGAGTTGTGGTCAATTTGAAGCATATCTGAACCATTATTTTATATATCATATCTTTGCGAACGATTACTATTAGACGAAAACTCGAATAACTTTTAAAATGATACAAAACATAATAAATTAAAATTTATTTTAAAAATGGCTTAACTTTAAAAATGTTTGGCTTTTATAATAAGAGTTTTATTCAACAAAGGAACTAGAATATCCAATGCTCTCTTTGCATCTAAAGTCCAAAACTACTATTAGCACAAAACCTGTTATCTGCGCCTTTTTATGTCCTAATTCTAAGTGAATTGCTAGAGTAATTTTGTTTAAGAATACGGTGTAATTATCCCTGTTTAAATTACTTCATCCCTGGTATTTCACATTAAATTTTAACTTTCTTTAAAAGATAAAATTGATTGGTGTTTAATTACCATCTCTTGTGAACCACTCATACCTCAGAGAAAACAAAGAAAAACAATTGAATTATTTTTATTGAGAATTATATTTAATTTGTATTTAATGTTGATTTCAGTTTAAACTTATATTTTTTATTAACTTTATACTAAATGTTTATTGATTTTGAAGTTTTCTTAAAGTTATATTAAATAAATAAAATAAATTCATATTTTTAAATATAATTTATTATCAAAACTTTTAATGAAAATTCAACAGTTTTACAAGTATTATAATTCATTTTCAATTATCAAAAGGATTGCTTAAGAATTTTGTGATCAAAAGTTTTTTTCAAGTTTCAAAAGAAATGCTTAAAAATATGTCTTCAACTATATTACTAAAAGTTTTATTATATCATTTTTAATGGTATGAAATGCAACCAAGATTTTGTAAATTTTTCTAAAAATTTATTTAATAATTAATCGCTTTGTTTCAATTTTAAAATGATTTACATATTTTATATTGATTTTTAGGAATATTTTTGTGTTTAACTAATAGTCGTATAAAACTATTTGTAATTTTCTCGTTTTGTTTGATTCAATTTTTTATCTTTATTTGAAAACATTAAAATAAACAAGGTTTTAGGGAACGCCTATAGTCACTACATTTACGAGCTTCAATATAATATGATATCAATTAAATTTAGTTAAGCTAAAAATCTAATCAGCCATTTTAAAAAGTATTCCTATGCTAGTTAGGATTCCTATGTTTCTAGCACATTGTAATTTGTTATGTGAGTTAATGACTAAAATCGAGTTTGACTTAAATAGATTTATCTTATCATTACAACACCCATAGTAACGGTCTAAGTTTTAAAAATGAGCCTTCACCAAAATCGAATTTAAACTTATTGACTCAAACTCAGGTTGAATTCGCTAATAACTATTGTACTTTAAATAAACATATAAATTTTAACTTCATAAATTACAAAATGAGCGTTGTCTTCATCTAAAAAGTGACTTTTTCTTAAAACATTTTTCTTAAAATATATTTTTTTATAATAAGGACATTTGTAATGAAAACAAATTAAATTTCAATAAATGTTTTACCTGAATTATTGTTTGGATGTAGCGGAAAGCAATAGTAACCGTTGTTAGAGGACAGTTGATCGCCGTTAAAAGGTGTTTAAAGAAAATTCTAATAAATTATAGATTGCTTTACTTTACTTTAATATTATATGTAAATATTGTATTGACCTTAAACTTGTATTTAGCGCTAAAGGAACTGACCTTTTGTCTGATAAGCCTTTTATAACGATTTTTGATATTAATTTTAAATTCATTCGTCACACATTTTTTGAATATTTAATTGTAAATGTTTTTCATTGGTTTAGTGTCAGAGATGACCGACACTATATAAAATGTTGACAACTGACAGTCCAAGAGAGTACATTAAGAGTAGTTGTGTAGTTACATTCGTTCGCAGTTTAGTTTAAATCTGAGTTGGCCATCGGTTTTGCCTTAGTCTCAGCAGTTATTGTTTTATTGTCACAAAGAAGTGACCATTAATTGTATTCCAAAAGTAAGGCCTTTAGTTTTAGTCTAGAAATCGGACATTATTTTTAAATAGTTTCTAGTTATCGTTTTTAATAGTATTGTCGTTAGACCGCAAATGTGTGATCATTGTTTGTGCCTAAGAAATGGCTATTAATTGTGTCCAATAGTAGTATTTTAATAAATAATAAATCAAACGTTTAATTAAGAATTTAAGACTATTATAATTTGTGTTCATCACTAAAAGAAGTTATTATTAATTGTCTTAAATTATAGCCCCCACTATAGCTCCTAAGGATCTTTACCAAGAGGAACACTCCCTTGGTCATAGTGTTTGTGTCACTTATCATTCGATCCCGGTCATCTTAGCTGTGGTTTAGTTTCAGGTCCGCTACAGGTATCTTGATCATTAATAAACTAACTGCCAGGGTTAATAATGATATAATAAATAAGACAATTGAAAGTATGCATAGAATAAGTCAAAAGTTAGCCATGAATTTTGTTTTGACAT
The DNA here is from genome assembly GCA_034695785.1 of Galumna obvia. Lineage (NCBI taxonomy): Eukaryota > Metazoa > Arthropoda > Arachnida > Sarcoptiformes > Galumnidae > Galumna > Galumna obvia. Next base: position 14,947 of record JAQFZM010001452.1, on the reverse strand, counting down.
TTGGAATAAATTTATATGATAACTAAAGCATTAAAATATATGCATTTATTTTTCATTTATAAGTCATATAATATGCACTAAAAAAGGATAAAATATGCAAAATATATTCACTAACAGATTTTGAAAAACAGTTATATAGATAAATATTTAAAGTAAAATTGTATTTGATACTGTCCGGTCATTAAAATATAATAAATTACTTACTTAACCAACGATTTGATGACTTTTATAATTGCCTTTTAATTCTATTTTTAAATAAAATCGTTTCAATTCTCTCACATCTGATTCATAATATCACAAATATTCCCTTTTTTCCTATTCCTAGATACCACTACATAGTTAACTGAAAAATAAACTAAAATAATTTGCCGATTAAATCTTAACTCTTACTATGCATTGTATCATCTCAATATCTATAATAAAAAGTAAATATTGACCAATGTCTATCAAAAATGTATTTTAAAAATATAAATTTAATTTTAGTATTAAATAGTTATTCATCCATATTTTTCCTAAGTATATTATTTACTTGTTTATATTCTCAAACAATCAATTTAAAAATTATTATACTAAGCTTTTAACATAATTAATATTTTATTTCATTAATTGATAAATATGTGTATTTATTTTCGAATTATATTAAACTGTAAAACAGTTCTCATTAATTGTAAAGTTGATTCTTAAGCAATTTTAGAAAAAAAAACAGAATATATAAAAATATTGAAAATATGTTGTTTTTATGCATTTATTATTGAAATATGAATTTATATGCATTTATGCTTTTTTAAACTTGGTAAGTTGAACCCTTATTATATGATTAGGATAACTATCAATTCGAAACTTAGATATCTATCACCGATAAAAATATGCAAATGCATGGATTTTAATGCTTTAATGATAACCATGTTTGATTTAAATAATATTATCCAGTAAACAAAAAGACAATACTTCCACTAATTAAGTGTATTTTAAAATTTTCGGAAAATCTAATTTAAACTGCTATCAAACCTAACATTATAATTATTGAAAAATAGAGCCCATATTTATTGAAACTTTTAATTGAAGCGATCTTTGCAAGAAAGGGACTAGCATTTCATGTGGTATTAACATTAAAGGTCTAAAACAAATATGAATTAAAATAATTACAAAATCTGTTATTTGCGTCAAAACTGTTGTTAAAAGTTTTAGAGTTAGTTTAAAATAATATATAAAGTGATTTCAAATCGATAAAATGAATAATTCAATCAATATTAATATTTAATTTATTTAAAATGTTTTATGAACTTTATGCTTGTCGAAGTTTTATTCCTTTTTATGCTAATACCACATGATACCTATTGATTTGATTTTCATTAAATTCATTTATATTATTCTTCAATTGAGATATATTTGAATTTGTTTATAACGAATCCAACCAAAAATTGCGACTAAAATTAAAGAATTCCTTTATTTATATAAACATTTTGTATATTTGATAAAATAAATTATTTTTAATTTAATAAAATTAATGAATGAAATACAGACACACATCGACTGAGTAAAGTTACAGATTAAGAAAATCAATCCCTTGAACTCTAATATTGAAAATGAATAATAAATAACTATTAATAATAATTATCGGTTGTATTAACTAAAAAATTTTATTTAACCAATATTATTTTACCAGTCTAATTTACTCAACAAATAAATGAATAATACTGTTTTGAATGTCATAAATGTATATTTTATCTTACTGAAATTTACTCCTAATATTAATAAAAATGGAAAATATCAAGTTTCGGGTTCATTAGTACTCAAATCACTAAATTATGGTTAAATAGGTTCACATGATGATAATGTGCAGCCAAAATATATCTAGTTCAATTAAACATTAGTATAAACTTTTAAAAACATTTCATACTTACACTACAATTAAAATAATTGAAAACAAAATAGCGATCGAAAGAGGAATTAATTGAAATATATTAATCATTTTTTAATTTATTAAGTTTTTCAAATAATTTATAAATTGATTGAGGTAAATAAAATTATAACAAAATTAATAAATATATCACAAATTCCCCGAATTCAAATGTTTATGGTATTATAAAAGCACCCAAGTAATTTTCCTTTCAATAATTTATTTGGATAATTTTTATTTAATCATTGAATCACATATTAATAAACAATAGAACCTTTTATGGATTAACTTTTTATAACAAAATTATTAAGATGAAAAAGAATGTCAATTAGTTTTGGCAATATTGTTTTAAAGTTACAAGATATCTAATAAAGATCACCTTGTTTGGTCTTTTGAATAATAATAAAATGAAGATTATTGTTAGACAATCAAATTAAAGTTAAATAGTTAATTTGTTCTTTCGGTTTCAACAACCCTTTCAATTGTGAAATATATTTAATTGAGAGGATATTTGAAGTCAAAGGAGTAAATTCTGTCGCCTGCAATAGTGCCTGCAGCAGAACCGGTGCACTAGGTCACCCCTCAGCCGTCTAATTGGGTGGACTGGACAAATTATACTCCAAATGGCGGGTATAGAGCTTATTATGGATGGCAGACCAACTCATTGGCCGAATCATACGATAATTATCACAATAACCCAAATCATGAGTCAAACAATAAATCAAACGACGACTTATTTGAGTCGACTGAACAAATGAATGGATTTATTGACGACTCTAAAAATGAGTCAAATTATATCAACCCATAAACTCATCGGTGAAACAATTAAACGAAATTTAAATTATTTTTCTTAATTTTTGTTTTTTCAAACACATTAGAAATAGTTTTATAATTCATTCGTCTTTAAAAAGAATTTTAATTGTCGTTTAAATTCATTATTTTTTTAAATATTGCTTAAAATTAGATAAAAATATATAAAAATATTAGACTAAAATATAGCTCATTTAAACTATGACTCAATTTTGTAATTCCTATTCGACTCATAATTTTGTTTTAAACTTAAGACTATTCGTCACTAAAACTATCCAGAGCCTAATTTTTATACTGATCTCCTATTCGTCGAATTTTTCTCAACTCTGGATAATATCTATAATATAAAAGTCTTTTTTGTGGCGATTTTTAAAATAATCTTCTGATAGTCTTCTGTTTATTGAGTCGTAAAATGTTTTAATAAAAATTGTATTTTTTGTGTTTTATTCTTCTTTTATTTTCTTTAATTTTATCCAAATTTAAAGTTTTGATGAAATTCACATCAAATGGACTCCTATGTTATACACCATTTCTTCAAATTTTATTAAGTCTTCTGATCTCAAGAATTATACCTCGAATTAGTTAACAAAATCGGTTATTTAACAAATAGATAAATAATTATTTATTGAAATTATTATTAGTTTCATTGATATTCCATCAATGGTCAAGTTCATTATTCATATAATCACAAAAACAATGAACTTTAATTAGTATTTTATTAAAATAATAGGTAAACAAAAGTAAACAATCATTACATTTGTGTCTATTTTTAAATTTCTTTATCAAACAACATAGTCACTATATTATTGTCTGTCATAACTTTTTGTCATTTTATGAATGGACAACTTTGTTGACATATTTGAATTGGATAGATTTTGAAATATTCCAATTATATTTTCAACCAAATGTTCTAGGTATTTCAAAAAAGATTTAATAACATACATTCATTATAATAACTACCGTAACCTGGTTTAATCTTGATAACTTTTCAAAGGATCAACCGATTTTCAAACAGTTTCCACTTAGATGATCAAGAATAATGATAAATTTCTAGATTCAGCCTAAGTTGGGTTACATTCTATAATTATCTGTATACAGGATGTTCCGAAATCTTTATTATTTAATTTAAAGATAAAGTTTAACCTCTTTATAATGAACCTCCAACTCATGTGACCACTTAATCATCTATATCTGCAATTTGAATTAGCGATATTATTTAGACAACCATAGCATTTATATAATGTAAAATATCATATATAAAATTTTTGTCGTTGTCATACTCGAAGGCCTCGAATTTAGAACGGTAAAGCATGGTAGCGTATTTTGAAAAAATCCTAGAGAATATTAGTGGCTTTTTCTCAAAAACTTCAAAAAGATCAAATTACTTCACAAAAAAAGCAATATTTTGTCAAATTTTCATTTAATAAATTTTATATTTAATGTTTTTTCCTATTATTCTGTAAATTACGCCCAAAGAATTTTTTGGTTGATTATCAAGAATTAAAAGTTTGTCCAAGTTGAATATATGTATTTTTTATATTTGCTTAGAAGTACACTGTGTCTAGCTAGTCTAACTGATTTTAACAAAGTTGGTCTTAAATTAAAGGATATATAATCTAGATAATATAAATATAAAAATATTTGGCGTTCCATGAATAGAAAACTAAATATAATTAAATTAAATTTTGAGTTTGAAAGCTTAAAGCAACGGGGTAAAGCACTAAATATATATTTGCTCATAATTTAATGCACTTTACTATTACTACGTTCAAAAAGTTTGTTTCAAAATAAAAATGAGTTCATTTTAAAACGGTTAAAGATATTTTGATACTGTAAAAAGCACGAATGATATCCACTTACGTGTGGTTTTAGGACCAATTTAAAATTTTATAAAGTCACGTGATCTATAAAATATTGGAGCATATGCAAAGGTCATAGTCACAGACAAAGCCATACTTTACCACGTTGCTTTAAGCTTTCAAACTTAAAATTTAATTTAATTATATTTAGTTTTCTAACGATGCTAAGCCAAAAATTTTTATATAAATATGTTCTAGATAGTATAACCTTTAATTTAAGACCAAGTTTGTTATAAATCAGTTAGCCTAGCTAGACGCAGTGTACTTCTTAGATAAAAATTAATTATATTAAATTTTATTTTAAAGACATAAAATGATTTCAATGGAAAAGTTTGTATAATATATGGATCAGTATTGTGGAGACTAAAAATATTAATCACATAAAATCCGGATTACACTGGATGTTTTTAATTAAAAAATGTTAAAAAAATATTTAAACAAGTTTATTTAAACTATAAAGTGAACTAAAATATAAGTTATCATCCTGTTTCTATAATCGTGAATAATAAGCTCAATCTGTGCAATATCTTTAAATGACCCTTATTAATATATACTCTATACTAAGAAAATTTTTAAAAGTTAATAATTTTTTATATTGAAATAGAAACTTTCAATTTTTGAAAATTTTTGTTTAAAAATTTTCCAAAAATAACTAAATTTTAACTAAATTTTGGTCTAATTCCCAAGACTATAGTAGATTGCATAAAATTTTTGTAATTGTTATTTACATCTATAAGGTCTATTTTATCTAAATTTTATATTATATATTCTTATACCTGCAATTTTGTTTATACTTTTAATAAAATAAGGAAAATTAGAATTTTTTTAATTTTTGCTATCACTTTTAATTTTCATTAAAACAAATTAATTACTAAATATAAACATTAAATAGTAAATTTATAAAGAACTATAAAATATGCACATAATAGACTAATTTTAGTTTTTTCAAATTTCGATTTAATGGTCACAATTGACGTTGTAATCTTCCACATCAAAAAACGAAATTTCAATCTGAAAACCCTGATACTTACTCTTTAAATGTATGCCTTTTAAAACCTTAATAATACTCGATTTTAATTTCTATGAATTTTGTTAATTCAATTAAAATCTAAATGAAATCAAAGTGATACAAGGGCAATTGTGGGTACAAACACTTTATAAGATAAGGTTTTGTTGTTCTATCATTCAAATAAATATGAACTTCTATTTATTATTCGTCATTATACAAATAATGAACTTGATCATCAATATAATATCAATAAAACTAATTTTTTATTAAAATGTGCATAAAATTAGTCTCGGATACCATACAATTTCAAAGAATTATATGTGATGTAAAAAATTGTATAGAAATGATATTAAATGCTAGGACATTTTAAAGGTTCTCAACAAAAGTTGTTTCGTGACTAAAGAAAAGAAAAAATAATTCAATTCATAATCTATTATAAACTTTTTCGTATTATTGAAATTAATAAAATATTCAAAGTTTAAACTTTTTTAAAAAATGGCATTAATTAAGAATATATAAGAATAAAAACTAAAACCCATTAACTTTTTACTCTTTATATTATAAAGTTTATAATATCATTGAATAAGTTGTTATAATTTAACTTTGTTAATAAATAACTCAATTAATTTCTAATTTATATTAAAAAAAATTATTTAAAACTTATTTGAGAACAGAATATAAAGTTTAAATTACGTTATAATATTACAATTAAAATGAAAATTAATTTTCAAAATTATAAGTTTTTATTTAGTCCTTTGAGATTAAGTTTTTTAAGAAAACAAACTAGTTCATTTAAATATTCTTCATTATGATCGCGATAGTGAAGAATATGAAGTGAGTCCTTCCAAAACTTGCTTTTGATTTCATTTCCGCTTTGAATCCAATTTTGAATTAAGTTTTCAATTTTTTCTGGTTCACAGAATTTGTCATTTTGTGAGTAAAAAATTAGTCCTGAATAATGATTGAGTTCTATATGTATTTTTATCATAAAATGTAGAAATTACCTTGATATCTCCTAGATGGATAGATAATTTTATACTCTGAACTATTGTGATGTTTAGCAGTAAAAGAATGAAAAATTTTGAAGAATAAAAGAATTGAAATTTGAATAAATTTTTGAAATAAAATGTTTTTTGTAATAATTTTTGCGACACCTCTCGGACTATCTTCCGCTGTAACTAAAGAGTCCATAACAACACCTTTAATCGAACACAAAATTGAGTTTTCATTATCTAAAAGAACCAAAACTTCTCCGAATTGATATCCGCCGACAGAAAAGGCGTGAATTACTATTTCATTGTATTTCCACTTTTCTAGGTTTTTGATCAGAGTTTTGGCCAAAAACTGAGAACCAATTTTGGGAAATATTACGTCCAGAAATGTAGTTCTCACACATATCACATCAAATCCTTTTTTCTGCCATAATCTCTGAAAAATTACAAGGTGCTTTTCATGAGCGTTTGCCCATGCAAATATTATGACAACTGGACGATCAGTATTTGTGTCGGAACACTTACTAATAGATATTTTGTTGACTTAAATATTTTAAATTAATTAAATTTATTATAAATGTTTTATACCTTTTTGTAGTTTTCGTTTTAAATACTTTCTTAACAAAACTATAACTGCAAACACAAAAGTTAACTGAAAACTAATTAAAATAAATTTATATTCCAATAAAATATCAGATAATTGTATTAAACACATTCTAATGAGTTTTGTTATTAATATTTTAGAGTAATTACAACTATTTATAAATGCATTAATCGAGGAAACTATTGTTGAAAATTTAATTTAATTGAAATAAATTTTTTATTGTTTCAAAAAATTTTAATTATAGTTATAATATTAGAGACATTCCAAGGTTGCAATAATAAGGTAATTTTTAAAAATTATTAAAAAATTTATGGTGGAAAAAGAATGTAAAAGGATTATTTAATAACTAGATTTAATAATAATACAATGGTAAACGTCATAAACAGGAATATCAATCATCTTGGTGGTAGAATAAAAGGAAAATAAATTAAAACTGTAAATAATAAGAAATAACAAATATATTTGATAATTTATTTTTAATAGGTAAGATTGGTGATAAATTACAACATGGAAAAAAATTCAGTTTTAAATTTGTAAATATATAATCTTGGTTAATTATTTGTTTAATAATATTGTGAATAAATCCTTTGGAAAACGAATAAATATTTTTAATAGAGAATAAAATATTAATTTTCTGTAATTTTATTTTGCAAGATAATTAATTTATTATAATAGTACAGAATATTTTATCTATTCATTTGCACCAGGCAATCTTATTTCTTAAATTAGAACTAAAATTTAAATTTGGACAAATCATAATACTATGAAAATAATTGTTCTGAACATTTATTGAAATTCTTTTTGTCATTTTATTGATTATTCGAACGAAGTCATCAATAATAACCAAGATAGAAATACCAAGCCACATTCCCAGGAGTCCACCAAAATTACAAAGAAATGAGATAAAACTCATTTCGGGTACATATTTTACTTTAATATCGGGCAAATTATTGTGCCTGATCCAAATTTCATGATGATCTGACACATTTTCTTTTTCATATGACTTAACATCCATTGAATAATAATAAAAATTACTCTTTTAAACACTTCTCTTCGCATGAATTTTGAATCTCTTTATAAACCTTTACTTGATTGTATCTATTTAAATTTGACCAGACACAATCACCTATAGTCTTATTTTTAAGATATCCTAGCATATTTTCTCTTATTATGAATCCTGATAATATAAAATTGTTTGTTTTACAATATTCATTAAACTTTCTTTGATAACACCAAGCAACACAATCAGATTTCATATTAAAATTACCATGATTATAATCAGGATCATATTTATAGCAGTTGATATCATAGTTACCCTCCAAGAGTTCGGTTTTCATTTTTGAATATAATATCAAATAATTTTTTTTATAATTAAGTTGAATTCTTCTGTCATCAAATGAGTTTGGTGATTGCATGCTCAAATCAATATCATCTATACCAAATGGAAATGCAAGGTGATTATAATTGATCTTGATATAAATATAATTAAATGATAGCTTAAAGTTTCGCCATTTCTTATCGATTATATTAAAGAATGTAAAACACCTTTTAGTGAACCAAATAATACGATCCCTATAGGGGTCCAAATCCAGTGAAATTATAGTTCCTTGAATTGGTTTAATAAATGATCTAGTATGATTCTTAAAATTATTGTTAAAACGAAGTGTGTCATCAATTAATATTGTAACCATTGTTTCTTGGTCTTCGTCTTCTATTTGAACAGTGTAATTTTCTAGTACTTCTAATAATGGAAATTTTTCGTTATTGATCATGGTAATAAATTCCTGGATGGTGTCCATATAAAAATGACGAATACCAAGGCTATTGTTTTGATAGTTTTTCAAATAATATTCATATTTTTGTTGAAAATATTCTATTTTTGAGAGTTTTTTAAATGAGAAAAGATATGGAAAACAAATGGTAATTCCCGGTAGACTATCATGAATTATCTTGCCTATTTCAATATTAACAATAGTTTTACCTTGGTTATATTCATTGAAAAGCATAATTGTGTGATAAATTAATCCAAAAATACATGAAATAGTTGAAATGAATTTAAAAATTATTAGCATGATTAATTAATTTTTAATTTCTATTATTAAACGCAATAGAAATAATTTTATTATAATTTCTTAAAACTTATCTAGCCAAATGAATTACCATGACAACGGTATAAAAATATTTACATTAATTCTATTTTAATAGAGTAAACAAAAAAATTTCCAACAAATAATTTTTCTAATCATTTAATATAAAACTTATTTTCTTCAAATATACAGTTTTTAATTATTAGTTTTAACAAAACAATTAATTAAATATGTTTCTCCTTGATCATAGTAATTCTCAACGTTAAAACTAATCATCTATAAAAAAAATGAAAAAACATTTCCTAATACAAATAAACCTATTACCATGGTTATTTATAATAATTATAAATATGATTTCAAAATATATTTAATCAGATTTATTATAAACTTTTACTAAATATTTGCAAAAAACATGACTTTATTTAAATAAGAATTTATTTTTTAGATCAAGTTGTAACTTAGCAAGCTCACTTTAATCATTCTTTATACAAAACTTAATTATATCAAATAATACCTAGCTTAATTGGTTATCTATTTTATTTATTTATTTATGTATTTATGCTATGAAACGATATACATATGTTTATGAGGAAGTTCTAGCAACTAGGTTACTTGTTTTAAATAAATTTAATTAAATTCAAATTTTATTTCTAATTTTTAGCAAATATATAGCTTTAGTATTAGACAAAAATGCTAATATATCTAGGTAAATATGAGTGTTTCTAAGCTTTTGTTAACAAATATATTCTTGATTTTATTTATTCTCCATTATCTTGGTAAATTAATTGAGATTATTATTAGAGCACTATTTTAATTGAAATTTATATGACCTTAATTTAGGCGCTGATGTCTCGACTTCTATAGAAAAGTCAAACAATAAGACAAAACTCATAACTGAAGAAAATGATAGGAAAAGTTACTCTAATAGAGAATTTATTCGTAGAATATACAGAGATTGTAATTACCCGACAACTTTTACCGATAAATAACTGGAAAATGTCAGACAGTTTCTCAATTATTCGTTTACAGTATTGGCTGACATTAAACCAGAAAAACCTCTCTGTCCTCAAATACGTGTCCGACAAAACTGGAAGTGTTTATCCGAACACAAAAAGGAAAGAATGATAAGAGTTTGGAAAAGGATGTATGAGAGAGGAATTGTCCAAAAGTTAACTGATATTCATGTGAAGTCGTGGCCCGCGTGGCATAAAGGAGGGGAAGTCCTTCCGGCTCATCGATGGTTTGTTAATGCATTCGAAAGGGAAATGCGTGAAATTGACCCTGATGTAACCCTACCCTATTGGGATCCTTATCTCTATGGCTCACAACCGGAACGCTCTTCAATTTGGGAGACTTTCGGTCATTCAGGGATTTACTCCAATGGTTATAGTGTTTGTGATGGCATGTATTCTGAGTTTAATCTCATCCCTACACTAAAAAGGCACTGGCTAAGAAATGGCACTATATTACCTTGGTTCACTCAAGAGTTTATGACATTTACAATACAAAGTGTTCAAGCATACAACCAAATGGGCTTATATTCACTCGGATATCATTTTCCATTCCATTTGAATATCGGTGGATATGAGGGACAGTTCTCCTATCGGAACGCCCCATATGAGTGAGTTGCCTTGGTCGTTATTCAAAACAAAAAAGGCTAATTTATTTATTTATTTATAGTGTACTCTTCGCACTTAGCCATGTTCAATTTTCTGATATACTTAACCTTCGTTGGCAACTGAGGGACAGGAAATTCTTAACGCCTTTGAGTTATAATTTAAATAATATTCGATTTAATCCAATCAATGGGAAACCAAATCTTAAACCAAATATATTGACCGACACTTTGACAGGTCTTCCAAATGTTACCATAAGAGAACTATTTTGGTTCGGCTTTGGAGACCTGTGCTCTATTCCCGACCAGTTTATTGAACCAATTAATAATAGGTTGAAAGGAGTAAAAGATGTGATACCAACCGCTGCTCAAAGACTTCCAAAGACTATTTTAAAGAAATATTTCCCAAATTTTTATTCGGGACACTTCTCAGGACTGTATCACACTTTGGAAGAGGTCGGGGAATGTAATAATGTTTGTCATCCGATCCCTAAATTAACCCAAATGAGAGACACTGAGGCTGGAAGACTACAATTCGAGGCATTCCGTTATGACAACAATTGGGACATAAATCAGTCTGTTATCGAAGTGGAAGAAGTGTACCATCAGTTATGGGTTGACTTAAACGAATCGGGTTATTGTTCTCCATATGTCACTAAATATTAATATACACTAATGTTAAGACACTTTTAACTATTTATTTGATTAAACGATTTCTTTATGTAAATTAAGTGAAAATTAAAATAATATTATTTAGAATAAAAAATTTAATATTTTTTAATTAAAAAGTAAGCCTTAATAATAATTATGGTCATGGCTATTAATAACAAGGTTATTTAATTGATCAATATAAAATAGAAAGTGCAAATTAATTTGAAAGATTAATTTATTATTAAATTTTATTAAACAATCAACTTTATTTAATATAAAATCTACCAAGTTTATAAACTTTACAGTGTAAATATAACTAAAAAACAAACAAAATATAAAATAATATCATTTATAAATCTAAAAAAGAGACACGGTAACTGAGTTTCCAAAACAATAACTCTACAATGTATAATATATATGAAATATAACCCATACTTTTGATTACAGTTTATAACATAAACCTAGAAATGAGAATCATTTATGGCTAATTAAATGTTTTGTCTAGTACAAAATTCTTTATCATTTGTAAAGATGCTTTGGGCTGATCCCGAGGTACAAAATGACCCGCATTTCGGAACACAACAAATGTAAAATCAGCCACTTTTTTGACATAACCGACCACTTCTTTATCCATTTTCCAAATAACTCTTTCAGATAAATAATATTCTTTTGATTTATTCCAAACTATTTTAAAAGTAAATTAGAAAATCTATTAATAAAATCTATAGAAAAATACCTAAACTTCTGAGAAAACTTGTAGTCATAGAAACGCCGACATAAATATCGAGAAGACCGCTATATAACAACACTTTATAATTATTAATAAGAATTTGAAACCATGGCTTCACTGATTTCATGTGATCCGAAAACATTTTAGTGTAAACCGTGTTGTTTCGCATAGAATACTTAGTACATCCCACATGAATTGCATCTTGAACATTCTTTTTATTGAGAAATTCAGTAAAATGCTCTGGGTTTGGATTCTTTGTATGTAAAATATTAAAATAATACTTGTATCCAGTTACATTCTCGATGAAAGAGAATCCAATATTTGCAAGAGTATAGGCCTCTAAGAAGTTCTTTCTTTCAATTTCTACTTTTGTTTTGTTCTGTAATTCATAACTAAATTCTAATTGTTTTTCATCGATGATTCCCAACTGATAGAGAAGTGACCCCCAGTCCAACATCGATATCGGGTCAATCATTCCGTTCCCGATTGCAATGCCTTTGAATTTTATATTAGAAGTGGAGGACATGACATGTAGTTTGTGTCCAATTGCGGGAACATATTTCCCCGCATATGACTCTCCGGTCACATAAAAATCATTATTTCTGTATTCACTGAAAAGAGTGAAGAATTGCTGTAAAAACTCATAGAGATCTTCGGCTACTTTTGTCTGATTTGTGGCATAGCCTTCACTATTCATTGTATAACTAAATCCGGTTCCGACCGGATTATCGACGTATAGCATAGAAAAGGCTTTATTCCAGGAATAGTCGTTTTTAATGAATTCTAATTTCTTGTTCATAAAATAGGGTCCGTTTAACATAAATAGACCATACATTGATGAGCCACCAGGTCCTCCCTGTAGCCACAACAGCACTGGTGCTTTTTTAGGTTTTTTCTAAGATAGGTTATTTTATTATTATAAATGAAAAGTAAATGAGTAATACCTCTGAAGGAAAGAACCAGAAAAACAAATTACTGTTATATTCCTTATCGACAGTAATAAAACCCGAATAACTTTTTATTTGTGAATTCGGGAACAAATTAGTGACTGAACTCAAGTTCTTGGCCTCAAACAAACGGTTAGATTCTATATATGGACTCAATAATAAGGGCTCACATTTTGTTAAACACTCAGAATATTTAGTTAAGAAAACAAAATAAATTATTAAAATATTAAATAATTTTAATGAAAACATTTGGCTTTTAATCAAAGTTTTATTTATATATCACTTATTATTTGATTAAAATAAAATTCTTAAACAAAAACTAAAAAAATCAGAATTGAATAAAAAACACTTTAATTTATACAAAAATCATTGCCCTCTTTCTCAAAATTATCTAGTTCAAATCTTTCAAATAGAAAAAAAACAGATTTTTTTTTATGGAAAAGAAGGCAAATAAAATATAATATTTATTTAAACCAGTACAAATAAATTTAATAAAGGCATTTTTGAATAATTAACAAGTTGATCTAGTATCAATTTTATTAAACTCAAAGATAAGGTAAACATTTTTAAAATAATATAATAAAATGTATTACTAATTTAAACATGCTAATTTTTAATTTAAATATATTTATGCTTAAAAAAGTAATTTTCAATTAAAATATGTTTGTAAATGTGCTAGAATAAATTAATTGCATAATTTAGGCGCAGTTATATGTCATTAAAGTCTTTCTTTAAAAGTTTTATAAAATTAAACAAAAAAATAAATTATAATTTATATAAATATTTGGCCCAAAAGTTGTTGTCATAAGTTTTCATAATTTTAAAAGTGATTTAATTGTTTTAATTAAAATATTTGTTTTTTTTTCAATTCAAAGGTTTGTTTATTTCAATTAAAATTCATTCAAAACTTTTTAATTAATAAAATTTAATTAATTTCCAACAGATGTGAATTCAAATGAAGTTAATTAAGTCAAGTATTTCGAAATCTAACCACTGATTGTCTTAAATGTTGGCAAAAGTCTTCAAAGTCGAGTATATGTCTCTCAAAGATTTGAAATTCAAACTTTGAATAAAGACTTTTATAACTCTTTTATACCTTTTTATTGATTTCTTATAAAAAAGAGCTAGACACATTTATTCTAAGATATTAAGAGACTTTTTTATACTTCTTATAGTCTAATAATTATTTGTTTATATCATAAGTTGATTACAAAGACATCAATAAGAGTGCATTCATTGGTAAAAGTAATTCACTTTTAATTACTGCGAAAAACAGTTATAATTTAGTGCTATTATTCTGAGAAATAATTGATAAATGCCTGGATTAGAACGGACTCGTATTTATGGTGTATCCGAACAAGAACTGGATGAGTTTATCTGTCAATGAAATAATTATTTAATTTTTAACAAGTTTATTGTTGCGATATATCATATAATTGCATATTAACACTGATTTAACATTGTTTGTTACTAAAGATTAAGAAGTTCCAAGATTAAGAAATAAGATGAGCCACAACTGGCAACGTATTGGTAGAACTGGTAGTTATTCATTGGAAATAAGTCCCAACAATAGAACCCAATTGAAGGTCCGCTCAGTTTCTCAACAAATCCCAGAATCTTAAGCCTCTGAACGACCGATAGTTTATTCTTAATAACAAATGCGTGCAAAAGTGGAAGTGGTTTATGAGAGGAACCACTAATCAGAGAACAGAGTAAATTCACTGTAAATATAATCGAAAAGAT
>JAQFZM010001451.1:0-18295 GCA_034695785.1 Galumna obvia | reverse complement strand
AAATAAAAGATAATCTGATATAGTTTTTAGAGAAATGGAAAAAATGATTCAATGAATTAATGTTTGATTATTTGTTTCTCTAAATTGAAAATTAATTTACAATTTAAGTGAAATAATTAATAATTTTTTTTGACTTAAAATTTGCGTAAAATTCACTCTTTTTTCCCATTAAATAATCGAAACTTATTTTACAATATTTTGAGAAAATAATAATATAATGTATTCTAAGTAATGAAAATTTGTTCAAAAATTGTTTCATAGTTTTGTTTCGGAATCTTTGGAACCGTTAATATGCTGTTTGACAGGAATCCAATCACCGGTTGAGTGTCGGGGAGAAAATGCAGAGTTTTCGCCAAAATAAAAAGGAGAACCACTTTTAGAGCCAAACGATTGAATCGAGTCTTCAGTCGTATAGAACTGAAAGTAGGGACTGAGTGTTGTTATTGGGGTCATCTCTTCGCGGTTCTCTTCTATTGATTGAGGGCTATCGTGTATTCTGTGCACATTTGACAACGTATTGCTCTGAACATCAAAACTGTGTCCAATTGTGAGGTTTGGCTGTTTGTAAACGTGAATCGGAGGTCTCATTCCCTGATATATAATTATTGGCGGTTTGTTTGGAGATAATGAAGCGCTCGGTTTGGCCGAAGGCAATACATATGTTGACTGTGTGTGAGATCCGGACATTTGGATGTCTTCAGGAATCTGAGCCCATTTCTTAGAGAGACTATTAGTGGTATTTCGAGTGCTCTCAGCAAAAGCCAAATCTCCGTTCAGACCAATTGGGGGTCTTCTGATGCCATACATCATAAGGGGTGAAATCGGAACTCGAATCGGATACGACATCGTCGGTAAACTCATTAGTGGTGGTCCAACACCCAAAGGCTTCATTGCAAGGGGTGGACCAGGGGCATTCGTCCCAGTCGGACCTATAACCGGAGTAAAACGAGTAAAGAAAGGCGGGGGTGGGGGCGGGGCTGCTATTGGTGGGCGTCTGTAATTGAATAAATTGGCCATAGAATAAATAGGTCTTAAAGCAGAGGCTGTTTGACGTAATGGAGTCATTCCAGTGACCCAACCATTGGGTCGAAAGTGAGGGTTCATAAGCGCTAAGTTTTCGATATCGTAAGCATTAGTTGGAGTATTGGCGGCAAAAACCAAGTGTTCATTTGTCGGACTGTTTACTATACTGAGTGCAACCGGTCTTCGGCCCCGATTAGGGAATCGGTTGTATCCCAATAGAGATGATAACCAACTGTTGTCTGTTTCCCAATCGAACCAATTGTTTGAATTAAATTTTGGATACTTTTCTCTTGACTTATCTCTAATCGAAGAATCAAAGGGTCGGTCGTATTCTTTGTCGAATTCCCTCTCATTATTGGAATCAATAGAATTGGAGTAATGAGAAGAGGGCTTATATTTTCCATTTTCTTCTGATTGTGTATCTGAAGAGCCATCAGAGAGTTGGGGAGAATAAGAGTCCTCATAGTTTTCGTAGTGATTAGAACTGGAATAGTCGGTGTCCTGTTTATTACCCCGAGTTTTAACTCGGAATCCAAAACTTTTAGATCCACCGCTTCCGACGGGAGTACTGCTGAACGAATAGAAATGACTGGAGGCCGGACTCGAAGAGCCTTCGTTTTTGTTGGTCACCGAAACTCCATTTTGAGAATCAAATGAATTGCTAGAAATGGGACTTTTCATTGAGTGGAACTGTTCAGAAGCGGCCATTTCTGCGAATTCTGGCTCTTTTAGAATAATTGGTTGTGGAAACACATGAATTGGGGGATGACCTGAATAGACAACATGTGGTGCAGAAGCCAAAGATAGAGGACTTTTGCCTCCTTTCAGAACAGAACTGCTATTATTGTAGTCTATTGTATGAGAAAATAAATTGAGTCCACCACTCATTTCAGTCGGTCCTCTCTTTTGAGTCTTCATTACTATAGGTTTGTCATTAAATAGTTTAAAGTTAGACCACTTTAGAGCCCTTCCACCCCTTTGGTCAGAGCTGACAGACTCTCCCAACCGTTTGTCAATTGAAAGACTATTGTTTAACACATCAGTTGACACAAACTGAGAAACCAAATGAATCGGAGGTTTTTCTTTGGATTTATAGATAAGAACCGGAAGTTCTTCATATGGAAAGGGAACGTATTCTATGTTTGCATTTTTTGAGCTAATATTCTGTTCAATCTTCGAATTAGTGGTTGGATTCGGGAATATAACAATCGGTGGCTTCTCATCAGAATAGACAATAGGTCCGACATATTTGATATTGTCTTGCTCATTTTCTTTTGTTTTTATTGCACTGATTGTTAAAACCAGAATCAAAAGGAGCACAATCTAAACGAATCAAATTAACCATAACTACAATTATAGTATAAAAATTAAAAATATTTTCAAAACAATATTTCGATTTTCATTTAAAAAGATTTACATTTGACTAAAAGTTTTAAACTTTATGCTAGACTTCAATTATAATAACATTATTATAAGGTCTGACAAATACCTTAACAGTGCATAACCTCTAACATTAACCTCTAATATTATTTATGAGTTAAGGATATCTTATTAATGAAGAGACAATTTCTATGAACTATAATACCAGAAATAATTTCTGGTATATAAGTTGAGAAATAATTCTCATATAATTGCATAAATTAATGACTTTTTAAAAACTCTATAACTAATTGAAAATAATATTTAAATTATTAATTATAGTTCTTGCTCATTTATTCTATAACAAAGCATTTATTTCATTACAAGATTAAGAATCTTAATTTAAGATCAAAAATTAAATTTACTATAAAAAACTCTTACTTAATATTATGATTTTTTAAACCAAAAATATATAAGCAAGGTAAAATAACTATACAATTATTATTAAATGATTTATTTTAGTTCATATTATATTTCTAATTAAACTCAAAATTTAATAATTATTAAATAAAATTATTTAAGGAATAATTGAATAAAAATGAATTATAATTAGAATAAAGTGATGTTTGACTTACGCTCCTCATTGTGTCGTGTATTCAAAGATTTGTTAGAATTGTATTTCCAAACACTTTTAACTGATTAATGAAAGCACTTATTTTGATAGAAGACATGCGATGAGAATGTTGTGAATCTTCTTTGAAAGCAATTCAAGAATATGTTGTCGAATGTGACCGACTTTGAGCTTATATACCCATATTAGAGGTCAAAGTCAAGCGTAAAGGAGGTAACTCTACTCTAATACATAGAAAAATGTAACGCTATTGTTAACACTCAGCCATCAAACAGAAGACATAGAATGAAAATATTCGCTCAAAACTGTAATTTAAATTTCATTTATAGATTCGGTTCTTTACAACTAATTTCATACTAAAGTCTGGAATTTTTGGAAAAACAGTTCGGATGAGTGACTCCCAGTTATTACCAGTTATTGAAGTTATTGATGTTATTTGGAGTCAATTTTGAACAATAAATGATCGCTTGTTTTCATTCATTCAATTATTGTAAACAAATTTTTAGTTCTAAAGTTTCGGACAAATTATTACAAAATTCTTTAAAACAAATATCTTTTGAATCACTTATTAATTGTCATTAGTTTTGAATAAATTTTTTGAATTTCATTAAAACTTTTAATAACTCGACTTAAATTATAATCGGCTTTATTTATCATTTTCCTCGATTCTATATGAATTTTGAAATTGACCTAGATCGTTCCTCTTGTAAATTTAATTCATATTTAAAGCGAATTATAATTCAAGAATAAAAGACAGAATAAACTATCGATTAATAAATAGAAGAGTTTATAAAACAATTATCTTTTAAAACCTAGATAAAATTTCATTTTGAGATCAATTCGCATCATTAGCTTTAATAATTGCTTGGTCATCTTAAAAAAAAGTTTCTTGAAGATTATATTTTCCAGAAATGGATTAGAAATTTAAATAAAAAAATATATTACATATAATGACTGACATTTTCAGATGTCTTTTAAATAAATGATTATTTACTTAATTTATGATCAAAACTTATTTTATATTTAAAGGTCTCTAACTTTTGATTATCAAAAAAATGTGATTTATATCTTAAATGTCACGAAAATTCTCAATATTAAAGAGAATTTAAAAATTGGTCCAAAATTTTTCAAAACTGTGTTTCAGATTAAAGATAAATAAAATAAATCGATGTTTAAAATTCCAAACATTTTGTTATAAATATTTAATAATTGAGGAAATGTTTTCTATCAATTGAACCCTATTTTATAAATAATTTGAAAATTTCATCCATTAATTAACCGCTGATTTTACTTAAATAATCACTAAATGATAATATATTAAACAAATATTAATTTAGACCTGAATTGGATTTCATCGATCAATTGCTTTGGGTTTTGGCCATTGATTTTCGTTTATATTATTAAAACTATTGTAACAATTTAACAATTGATCAAGGTATTATGTCTTTTTAAGTAATGTAAAGGAAACCTCGGGTTATATGAAGTCCTTTAATTGATTTTAAAATTAATTACTTTTTATTATTAGTTTTAAGAAATTTAATCAAAAAATTATAAACAATAGATATTACGACTAATTTTTGTTTCATAAAAAGAAAACCTTTAAATTTTTTTATTGCTTTAAATAAGAGAATAAACAATAAATTAAATGAAAAAATAGAATTTGAGTAAAATATGTTTGCCTTCAAAATAATGGAATCAATTTTAATAAAATTATAACTTATTTTTTGGTTAAGTTTTGTTTAGATTAAGAGATAAAATGTGATAAAACATTATTAATTATTTGTAAACTAAAAATGTTATTAAATATCAAAATTATTTATAGTTAGTTATTAATTAAAAGTTATATTTAATAATTAAAACTTTAATTTTTGGTTATTCAGAATATCGTACGTTGTATTCTATAATTATACAGCACCTGTATTATAGAGCACCTTGGTCTAATAAAGTTATCAATTTTATACTTCAATTTTTAATGGGATTACAGGATAAGAAATAAGCTGACCCTGATCATCTTGTTACTTTCAATGGATAAAATTTATTCAACTCTATATATAATTTTGTTATAATTAGTGAAAATAGAATAAATACCTGCATTTATAATTGTCACTTGCTCATATTTATCAAAATAACCAAAGATATGGCTCATAATTACTCATTTGTTGTAGAATTTAAAGTTTAAATTTGAAACAATGATTTACTTTCTTTAGTTTTCTTTAAAAAATGTTAATTTATTGAACCATTTTTTGAGTAATAAATTATTAGTAATAACTTTCATTAATGAGTTTAAAGTTTAAACTATATTTTAAACAACTTTTAAATTATGGAAAAGAATTTAAATTGAGATTATTTTTATACTTAAATTTATTTAAAAGTATTATTTCTATTCTCCAGAAAATAAAAACAATAAATCTATGACTGAATCCAAAAACAGTCATTAATTTTATGTAAAGAATAAAATATAATTAAAGAAAAACTAATAAACAATAATAAATACATAAATTGGTGTCATTTCACAAATGGGTTTATACTCTGTTTATGTATTCTTTAATACATTCTGTTTTTGAAATAATTCTTTTAAGTTTTTTAAAATAGAATCTCTCAATAAATAATCAAGGTTATCATATATTTTTCTTACAATTAATCAATTAATTATTAAAAATATTATAAACTATTTTTGATTAATTTTTTGAACATAAAATGTAAGTTCAGTTTCTGAAAATCAAAATCATGCGAACCGTATATAAAAACTTTTACCTTTGAATTAAGTAAAGTTAAGTAAAATTATCTCTTCTTAAGTGAAAAATTCTCATTCATGAGATTCAATGGTTTAAACATTAGATGAGAAAAATATATAAAAAATGAAATGAAAATTAACTGAAAATTAATTAAAGTTATAATAAATGGTTTTCGATAAGTGTTTGTCGTATATAAGTCTTAATATCTATTTTTAAAAAATGATTTAATTATTTTTAATTCGATTATATTTTTAAAAATATTTGGTTTAACTCAAACACATCGATAAATATTGAACTAATTTTGATTTTTATCTTTAGAATAGACTAAAACTGTTTTATTCAAAGGAATGGCATTTTTTAAATCCTATTTAAAAGACGAGTTTTTACTATATCAATGACTAGTTATCGCATTATCACCAAGATCATCTTTTACTATTACATGTGATCACAGATATCACGAATGATTATCACGAATGTCATCCCTTTTCATAAAAAATTAGAATAATTTGATTCGATTAAAGAAAACCCATTTTAGTAATTCTTATTAAAAACTTGTTTTTGATTTAATTGAGTTTAAACCAAATGATTGCTGAACTGATTCATTAAATTTGTCTATAATTGCAATAAATAAATCCTTTCCCACAAATATTGCACGACTAAGCCTATGGTCAACTCTTTTTATAAAACCAATAGATATCTATTAAATTGATTTTAAGAATTTAAGAACAAAATTTAGAACTCCTTTTCAAAAGTACCAGCAATTGATTTGAGCGAAAACTTATAATTTAACTGCAATTGGGGTCTAAAATGCAGAGTAATGTAAAAAACTGTTTTGAAGGTCGACCACAAACATATGGTTGGGTCTATTCTTAATAATTTTTTTGCAAATTTTTGTGTTTCGAATGACTTTAAATAATATTTTAGTCCCAAAGAGTTGTGAGAAGAGAATTGTCACTGAAATGAATGACTTGAATGCATATCGGGTTAACTTCTTTTGTGTAGTCGACTCGACTCGACTCGATTTGTGCTCATCTGTTGGTAACTGTCTATAAAGGGGATGACTCTCTTGAGACGGAAGATTACTTGAGTTATACAACACTAATCACGCGAATCGAGTAATCGATGTTATTCTCACAAATTACTCAAAATCTTATGATTTCTTTTTTGGTAAAAATTTTGCTTCACTTATATATAAATACTATAGAAAACAGTTTTTAATTATTTGACATATTTTTTGATAATTATTTAATTTCAAGTCTTTGTTTCTGTTTCTCTTTGGGAACAAATGAAGACAACTGTAAATCAATTTATATGAAAATAGTGTTAAGCTTTGGGCGCTTCTAATCTATTTTTAAACCAAAAGTGCGAACACAAAAGGAACTGAAAATAATAATTTCAATACAGAAGTTATAAATCAATTAAACAGATTTTGTTCGCACTAATAGTCGCGACGGGAGTTGTGTTTGACATATGATTTAATAGCTGTCACTCCAAAGGGTTTGTCCCGACATTAGACTAATAGAGAAAACATTTGATCAGAAATTGATTTCAAACATTTGAATGAAAATGTCGTAAATGTTTAATAGTGTTTAATAGTGTTCGGGTCCACAGAATTCAGTGATAACTCAATGACTTGTCTTAGTTCACAAAAGAACTCATTGTTTGCGAACCAATTAAATGTTTGTCTTAATTGTATTCCGGACTTTAAACTAATGTATCCATTGTTTGAAACGATTAAACCTAAAAAAATCTATTCTTTGATATTCTCAACAAAACAACAAACAATTCATTTAATTGTATATAAAGTTTGGCATTAAATTAATATTAATATTATATTTTCAACTCAATTACTATTAAATATTTTATGATCCAATCTATAACTAAACCTTCAATTATAGAAATGAAATTCATTCACTTCACCATGCTAATAACTATATATCATTTTTTACCGTTAAATATGAACATTAGAACAATGTATATAACCCTGTATAAAATATTGATGGATACAGATAATCTAGCAAAAGGTTTGTTGGAAGGATATAAAAGCATATGATTCAAATTGGATCACTTTCTTCTTTATATATAAGACTATAATAATTATAATGTTTTTAAATATAATGAACTTTCATTTTATGTTATAAATAGTTTAATAATTATTAAAAATATTGAGTCATTTATTTTTGTAAAATAATTAAATATGTTTTTCAATATTTATTTATTTATTTTTCTTAACAAATATAATACATTTTTACAAATTCTATAATAAATAAAGTTATATAACATATAAATGGCACAAACTTAACAAGTTCAATTTATAAATAGTCACTTAACATAATCAGTGTTTTCTAAAACATAAAAAATTGAAAATAATTAAAATAATTTCTCACAAAATACTGATTTCTTAAAAATGATTATTAATTTGAATTCATAGAAATATTTGCAAAAAAGGATTGTGTCTTGAAATTGATCTTAAAATTGGAATTATTCATTAAAAACACCTAGACAATGTTAATGTTATAGTTAATGATATCGTTAATTTGAAATAGATTTCAATTATTATACGCTTTACTAACGAAGAACTAATTTAAAAGAATAATAAAAAATAAATGTTAGGAATATTTTAGAAATAATTTGAAGAAAAATGGGTTTTATCTTCTTCTCAGACATGAAATCAATTGTTCAGAAAGTCGTCGAACTTTCAAATAAATTAAATGAAAGATTGAAAAAACTGACGAAAAGTTGAGAATCAATTAATTTTAGGATTTCAATGATTTCACCGAATTTTAAAGAAATTCTTTATTACTTTTTATAAATATTGCGATGAATAAGAAAATACTAAAACTTATGCTTAACTTTAATTAAAATAATGATTGCCTTCAAATCGAAAAAACGATAACAATTTAATTGTGAGTTCAAAGAGTCTGATATAGAATTAATCGAATCGTTGGTCGACTTTTAAGGTAATAATTCAAAATTTTACCAAAAAATGAGTGTAAAAAAGTGCAGAACTGGTCCATCAATTAAGTCAATTAGAAGAGTGGATCACTCATTGATGTAAAACCGGTTCGATTTACTCAAACCTTTTTTTGATTGACTTCGAAAAGCGATCGATTATATTAGGGGACAGTTCGCTACAAATGAAGGGCGGATTGAAATCACATGTATTTAATCCAAAACACTCTAAACTCTAAATATTGATTAATAGACAAAACAAATGTTTTTAAGATTTGATTAAAAGTAAAAAATGATAATCTTTTGACTGATTTTTAAAACATATTTTCAATTAAAAAAAATAAATGAATGAAAAATTGATTTAAAAGAAATAATATTTTATCTCTTTTTAGATATAATTAAAGTAAAAATTCATTAAATTCTTAAACTATAAAATTAAATAAATTCCAAATAAACTCAAAACAATAAAAATAATGTCTTTTGAAATATAAATATTAAATTTAAGCGATAAGTGATTGTATGTGTTTTTTGAACTTCAATAATGAATTCTAATTATATTCAGTTTTTGAATGAAGTTTTCAAAAATATGTCTTTTGTGTCAAAATTTCTGACAATTGATATTAATTTCATAAAAAAAATTAGGAGACAATCGAGTGATTGTTCCAAATGATAGTCAATTATTGAGTGTATTTCTGAGCGACAATTAGTAGTCAACAATTAAATGGAAAACTTCTATATTTCGGACAATTAGTTAAACATTTAAAGACTGCGTTATTGCGAAACTAAATTTTGATTATCAAATGATTGTTTTGTCAACTTTTCAAAAATGAGTGACCCCTCAATTGGTTCACTCATTCACTCAAGTTTTCAAAATGTATTTAATTAAAGGTTTGCTTAGATTTAAATCCTTCCAAAAATGTGAGGCATATATTCAGAGGCAAACTATTATTATTTACAAAAAAACGAATAATTGCTATAAAAAGACTCACGAATTTCAAAGAATTGGTTCAATAAAATCATTAATTTAATGTGTTTGAGGTCACGTATAGCCAGTGCTGAGGTCATCCTCAAGCCATGCAGGTATGGAGTGATGCAATTTAGTCAACAGTTTTGAGAGCGCAATGTTATGCGACAAATAAAAATCGCGCAAAAATTTCTGCGCTCGAGATTCCATCGGAGGATAAACCCTTCCTTTACTTCTACCCAAACATTTAGTGCTATTCATATGAATCACTTGACAGAAGAAGCCTTTCTTCGGATCAAACCTAAGGTGTTGTTTAAAATCGAAAAAGGGTTCGATTTTTAAGAAGTTTTGCAATTTATTCATAACTGAAACGGGATTTGCTTTTAGTTCTTCGCCGTCTATTATCATCAGCTGTCGATTCAAAATTCAATAAATAAAAACTCATTTAAATGAATGAATGAATGAAATACCTGTTGAGGGGAATAATAGGAAAGCCATCTCTCGAGATGTTGAGCATATGTTCCCGGAGTAAGACATCGATTCCGTAATTCTCTTAAAAGTTTTGGTGATTTTTCGGTTGCAGTGATGACATCATAGAAGGAAAAGTTGAGTGCAGTCGGGCTTTTATGAGCTCTGATGTGATGATACCAAGAATACGCTCTTTTGATAGGACTGATTAAAATGGCCACGAGTTTGGCGGTCGGCAATAATGCGTGCGCTCGCATTGGAACTAATTCTCCATCAAAATAAGTGGCGCTCTTTTCAAAGAGATAACCCGGAGTCGAGTTTTTGGGCACAGGAAAGAAATTCATATACCAGTCCAACCCTTTATAATAGTTCTTTCCATTGAAAAACTGAATTTCTTCAAAAGTTTCAGGACTCGGATAATTGGTGACTATTGTCGGGTGCATCGATAAAAAGGTATATAAGGCCGTCGAACCCGTCTTTTGGGGTCCAATCACTAGAAATTTTGGCAACTGATCACATGATTTAGTGGACGACCAAATAGAGTGATGCCGTTTATCGTTACACGGATTCTTAATTCAATCAATTAATCACTTATTTATTAAAACAATATCAGTGGTATACCATCCAAATGGGATCACTTTCTTCAGGATATAACTGAAAATACTTTGTCGCCAATTGAAGAGGAGGTAGAGTATAGAGTTGTAAATTAGTCCAACACTGAACGAACTTTACAACCGTTTCAAAAGTATAGACCGCAAGTCTATCGTTTCCATAGTTTGACAAATGAGTCATAAATACGTTAATCTAAGAAACAATAATGTATTAAAACTTCCGAACGGAACCACTTTTTTTTCTTATTCCTAAATAACATAATCTATTGATTGAAAAAATAAAGCCTTTAATTATTAGTGGGATATGAAATAATTCACTCTTACTATAGGTTGTATCATGCAAATTGTACTCTATTATAAAGAAAACTTAGTGACCTATCAATAATGTTTTTAAGTGTATTAACAAATTAATTTAATTTTAATAGGTTATAATTTGTTTCACATTTTTCTGGGTTTATTTATTACTTTTTAGTTTATATTTAAAGCGCATATTTTAAGAGTTTCTTCTAAATTAAAACTCAAATAAATTAATGATTCGATTAAATACCGGATTAAAAATAAACGAATAGAAAAGTTCTCCGCCACGAATACTGACTTCCAGTCGATCCCTTCCACCCGGATATTTATCTAAAAAAATGGTGTGCGTATAGAGACCACATGTCTGTCGCGGAAGTACCTGAATAGAAATAAATAGGAGTTATTATATTTAATATAAATCAATTAAACCATAATTCCTCTGTGAATGAAACCCCTTCTGAGTCGAGCAGGTCTTAAATGAGGGTATTCTTCAGTACTGGTCACTCTCACATTCCATACCCGTTTCCAGGCATCATATAACGGTTCGTGAACTGGATATACACCCGAATGATGCGGTGCTATTGAATAGCCCGAGTCTATGGGTATGTTATGCTTCTGTTTATTAGAGATATAGTTTCAACGATTAGTTTTTTGTAAATTTAGTTATTCATAAATGTACCTGAGCGAATTCCCGATTCAATTTCATTTCATTTTCCAAAATAGTAATATTGTTGTAGAGATGGGGCTGAGTGTGGGAATACATGTGACAAAACCACCAAAACTTATGAGCGTTTTCTTTAAAATTATTAAATAATTAATGGATTTTATTCTAAATTGAATGAAATACCAATGAGAAGGTCGTCCCCGAAGTCTTCATCGGTGTATCCCTTGTGGTAATATTTTCCCGAAAACCCCAAATTGAAACGAAATCCTGGAATTAATTGACTCATTCGTTGCTGGGACTCAAGTAATTCAATGACATCCGTTTTCTTCATTCGAGTTCCCTTTTCTCCAACAAATATATCGTCGATATCGATGAGAACATAGCGCTGGAGGGGAAGACTTAGCTTTCCGTGAGATAAGAACGATATTGAGTCCAAAATTAATAACTTATGAATCCAGTAATTGATTCCATTTCCAAATAATACTCTTTGTATTCCATCATAAAATCCTCGGTCCTATAAATCATAAATTTATAGTAAAGTATAAAAGAAAGGCTTTCAATAAAACCTGAATAACAGTCGTCACCAACTCTTTAGACGTTTTGTTGATATCCGGTCTCTCACGAGAGTTATCGTATCGACGAATGGCCAGACCTAAAGGCTGATAAGTTGTGTGATTTGAATGGAAAGTAACCCAATCTTTTCCGGAAAGTCGTCCAAAATGAACTTCACCGGCGCGGGTCATACGCAGTACAGGAGATAAAGGATTTAAACGGAAATCTTTAATTAAAACTCCGGTATCGATATAAAGAGGAAATCCGTTCATTTGAACTGCAAATCGTTGCTCTTCATTGTGTTGAACGATACCAATGATTCCAACATTGAATTCACGGCAGTATTTGTCTAACAATTCTCGGTTCCATTTATTCATTCCTAAATATTTGTTGAAATTCTCAAAAATGATGACAGCAAACCTTCCCCTCTCATAATTAGTTAAAAGTGGGAGACTTTTGCCCACAATTTCCGCTTTAAATCTAATATAAATAGAATTAAAAACAAATTTTATAAGAGATGAGGACTGACTTAATTCTTGTTGATTCCAATACTTCAATGAGTTGTCGCCCGACTTTTGAGTATTGAGTTTCGAGAAAAATCAGAACTTTTGAGTCTAAACGGATTTGTTGTGTCGAGTGATGTGTGTTTGGTGTCGGCCATCGGATCAGTGGTCGCATCGAATCATCACTTGAATGACATTTGTATTGAGATTTGGGGGGAATTCTGACCAAACTTTTGGGGAATAAAATAATTGAATTCTTGTATCGATTTAATTGAATACAAACCCAATTGAATGAAATGAAGAATAATTGGGAATAAAGTGATTGAATATTAAAAAAGTTGTGATCGAAAATATCATAAAAATGAAGAGCCATTGTCTTATTGAGAAGCGCTTCCATCGAAACCATTTGACTTTAGAAACAGACCTCAACTTTCGCTTCTCTTTAATTATAGTTTCAAATAACATAATAATAACGAATTGAGTCTTCGGTTACAAACAATTGGACTGAACTCTCAATTAATGGTTCAATAAATCCAATCATTTTATGTAAACTTATTCTTCATTTAATATTATTTAACCTTTGAGTTCAGGTTTAAGACAATATTCTTCTCGTATTCCAAAACACTTCAAACAATTTAAAGATTAGATTTAAATTTCAAAACTCGAAGAACTCACCCAACGATTGGATCCCAATTGGATTATCTCTTGATTTTGAATTCAAGACATGATTTAAATTCAATCAAAACTCAATTAAAATAATTTGTTTAACAAAACAATAATTGTAACCAATTTTTGATGAAAGAAATCATTTATTTTCATCAAATTATTGATTATTTTTACCAAAAACTCAAAAATCATTCAAAAATTGATCAGATTTTCAATCCTTTGAAGCCATCGATAGTTTGATCGCCATATTATCCAAAGTTATTACCCGATCATCACTTAATTACTTTAATAATTAATTCTTCAACTTTTCAAAAATCTGGACAAAAGTCAGGACTTATTATAAGTAAAAGTTTTGATAATTTGTGTCCAAAAATATTAATTCAATTTATTTTTATTATCATTTAATTCAAATGTTTTGCCGTCAGAAAAGCCGTTTAGATCTCTACTCGAGATCTTTGTTTATGTTTGGCTTCGATTCCTATTCGTTGAATAAATGCAATAAAATGTGAATTTTGTTGAAATAAGTCTCACTTTTCCTCAAAATATTAATTAATAATTAATTTGAAAACATTTTAATAACTTATATATTGTGAGGAATGGAAGTACCGCCAGAACACTGTCCCGGCATTGAGTCATCTGAAGCTGGAAAGGCCGACTCGTGTGCCGGTTGTCCCAATCGAGGAGTTTGTTCTTCGGGTGAATCGAAAGGAGCGGATCCTAATGTGACACTAATTGCCAGAAAACTAATGAATATAAAACATATTGTGTTAGTTATGTCTGGAAAGGGAGGGGTCGGCAAAAGTAGTGTCTCTTCACTGTTGGCCCGATATTTAGCCAAAGATAAGACAATTAATGTGGGATTACTTGATATCGATATCTGTGGTCCATCTCTACCCAAAACAATGGGTGTTGAGGGCGAAGAAGTACATCAATCAATGTCCGGATGGTCTCCCATTTATATCGAGGACAACCTATCGGTGATGTCGTGCGGTTTCCTCTTGTCTTCAGTGGACGACGCGGTCATATGGAGGGGACCCAAAAAGAATACTATTATTAAACAGTTCTTAAGTGATGTCGATTGGGATCAACTCGAGTACCTTATTGTGGACACTCCTCCGGGAACTTCTGACGAACACCTCTCTATTGTTTCATATCTGAAAGAGTGCTCTAATTTACGCGGAGTACTAATAGTAACGACACCACAAGAAGTGGCGCTAATGGATGTCCGAAAACAAATAGATTTCTGTAAAAGAGTTGGTCTGAATGTGTTGGGAGTCATCGAAAACATGACTACTTTCTTGTGTCCCAACTGTTCCAAAGAATCTGTTATTTTCAAGCCATCAGTTAATGGAATGACACAATTGACTCAATTAGGAGTTCCTCTTTTGGGAAGAATACCTTTGGATCCACTAATTGGCAGATCGTGTGATGAGGCCATAGATATCTTTAGTGATAACAATCACTCAAAAACTGTTCAGACTTTTCGTGAAGTCTTCGGAAATTTTATCGAAATTATAAATCAAATGAATTCCAAATAAATTTAATAAATTATAAATAAAATATAATTAAATTTAGTCCTAATTCTTAATATAACTAATAATCGATAAAATTATATAATTTCTAAAAATATTAACATTTGGTGTCGTTTTAGTCTTAATTCGATATTAAAGGCGGGAATAATTCGTATTTAAACGAAATTAGAGATCAATTGTGATCTCATAAGAGATAAGTTTTGACAAAACGACTGACCATTTAATGCACTTTAAATAAAATTAGTCGACGGAAGTGACGGAAGTAACGATATGTCAATTTTTCTGATAAAAATCTGAGAGTACTTTCCAGGCTTTGTCTGCCATAAACCCTTTGGGAGGAGTTTTCCCTTCTCTGGCCAACGAACGCATTTTAGTGCCCGAAATATCTTCGAATTCGTGTTTCCTTTTGTCGTCGAAGAACTCCATTTGATTCGAAACTTTATTAAAAGCTGCGGCTCTGAACGGAATGATCTCGAATTTGGTCAGTCCCGGTGCCATTTGTAGTACTTTTCTGCCATGAGCAGGGTCGTAAAGGCTTTTGCCGGTTTCGGGGTGAGGTATTCCCGCGGGATCTCTACCGACAATATAGAAGTTGGCTCCAGTAACGAGTCTAGCCTTAGCATGCCACTGCACTTCTCGTGGACCCGCGTAACACATCGGCGATGGAAAGATAGCCATTAAAGTTGAGTTCGGGTCAATCACACCCTCTTTGAGGACGGCTTCGTGTTGTTTAATACGAACACTGAGAGGAACGTCATCTTCTTTAGTCCAACCGCCCAAAGGATGTAATAAAAGTACCGGATTTTTGTACTCTCTTTCTATGAGTTGACGTTTTGTGTCTGTCATAAGTAATGCGTGTCCGTTATGTATAGGATTTCTTAATTGAAATGCAAAGACTGCGTCTGCCTTAAGGTTAACCACAAAAACATTTTAGTTTTAATTAAAAAAGAATTCTTTTCTTACATTTCTTTCGCTCAAATTTTTTCTGATATCGTTTGGAGTCAAACGATAGCCGTCGAGTCCATCGTTCCATTTAATTCTTTGAAAGACTCTGAGGTCACCACCGATGAGCCACTGACCGCTTTCGTATATCATTTTAATATATGGATGTTCTCTATGTGTAGTTTTGAAGACAGAGGCGACCCTCTCTTCTTTTCTGTGTTCAAAAATTTCAATGTCTTCTAAAATTGCGATTAAATTGTTTTCGTAAATCAAAGAAATGCTTTTTTGTCCTTCAAATCGTTGTTTGTTTGGGTCGTCGATCGCCAAAACTATTGGAATGGTTTGATTGTGGAGTTTATCGTCGATAAGAACACCAAAATTAATGCACTGAAGGTATTCTTTTTCTCTCATAAATCCCTAATTTGTAATAAAAGATTAATTGAAAATTCATTTCCGCACCAAATCTGCACTAAAAAGTGAATTTCATTTTAGGTCTGCCCTTACACTCAAACGAGAATCTCTTTTTAGAAATGAATTCAAGAAAAGGATATATAAATTTATAATACCCTCAAAGGTGTAGCCCATCCTTCAGACAAGACCTGAACCCATTGTAAATCAATTTTACTGATTTCAAGGGCCGGCATATTAGCAGCGATGAGACGGTAGTGATTCTGTTGTGATTCAGGAATGAATAATTCATGGATTTCACTAATAATCTCTTTCGGTATAATATTCTATTAAAAGAAATAAATTAATTTAAAATAATTAATGACTAAAATGACTGACATTTTTCACGAGTAAATCAATCACTTTCTTTACACAGACGTCAATAGTGTCTTCTCCAGCCTTTAGAGTCAGGTCCGGTTTTGATGGCTTCTCATATTCACTACTAATTCCTGTGAACTGAGAAATATGTCCGGCGCGGGCCTTCTTGTAGAGACCCTTTACATCTCTCTGTTCACAAATCTCTATTGGAGTGTCGACAAACACTTCAAAAAAGGTGAGGTCATCCTTTTTATGTATATGACGGGCGTTATCACGATCTTCAGCATATGGACTGATAAAACTGGCCAAAACTATGGCTCCGGAGTCAGCGAAAAGACGGGCCACTTCTCCGATTCGTCGGATATTTTCTTTTCTGGCGGCGGCACTGAATCCGAGGTCACTGTTAAGTCCATGACGTATATTATCGCCGTCTAAGGCATACGTATATAACTTATTCCGACACAAATAATCTTCGACTCCAAAAGCAATTGAAGTCTTTCCGGCGCCCGAAAGACCTGTTTTTAGTAATAAATTAAAGTGAATGTATATAAACATATATTTACCGGTAAACCAAACGGTACATCCTCTGAATGGTCGACTGTTTCCCAGAATTTCTCCCCTTTTGAGTCGGGAGACGTGATGTGATTGCATAAAGACATTCATTCCTGGCTTTAGAATTGATTAGAATGTAAAGTTTGAACTAGCACAAAATAAAAAGAAATTAACACAACTTAGTAGAACATACCTGGGTGATATTTACGTTACTCAATTCACTCATTTTTATATAACTTTTAAAAACTTTATATCAATAAAGTTATAATAAAGACTAGAATTTGTGATAAAAGCGATAAAAATTAAGAACTTATATAAAACTTCAATAAAACTATAGAATAAAATATGAAGTTTTGTATGAATTTATGGAAACGTTTTATGACTTTTTTTTAGTATAAAATTACTGAAACGAGTGATTCATTTAATTACTAACATTAATAAACATTAATAAATAATAATATAATCAATTAAATGAGTTATTAACAGTTGGAAAACTCAATGATATAACATTTGGTTTAAATGATAGCATAGATTAGCTCTGATTTAAGACTTTTTTGAAGTTAAAAATTTAGTTAAAATTTAATTTTAAAAAGTTGTAATCAAATCAAAAATTTAAATAATTTATGGTTTAAAGCAATGAAAAATTAGATTACATTTATGTTAAAAAAACAGGAACTACTGTTTGGTTCGAAGTTGTCATTCACTCTCACTTTTATAGCACAGAATCAGAGCACAGCTTTAAAATTTCGATATGAGAGCCATCACTCATCAAACGATAACAACACACCATTTGCTATCATTTCGATTATATTTTGAAAATTAAATTTTTTCTATATAGTTAGTTCTAAAATAAACTTGGTAAATATATACACAATTAGTCATTGCCTAATTGCTTAGGGCTGACCTTCGGTAAAGATTGATATCAACATTAAATTTACCTAGAATCTTATATATACCAAGTATCTAATCTTATCTTATAAATACACTTAAACCTCTACTATGGAAAGTGGTCGGCACCGAAGATTTAGTTGAAGTTATTGAGGGGTTTCTATAATAGAAGGAAGGTATATTGGTACAAT
>JAQFZM010001450.1:0-18295 GCA_034695785.1 Galumna obvia | reverse complement strand
TTAAACCAAAATAAATAGCTAATCTAGTAGATTTTTCGAATTAATAGGGTGGACTTAAGCAATTGAAACGGACTGTACTTTTATACGTTTAGAAATTATATAATGTAATTATAATCAAATCTCTATTATAAGTGAGTTTTGATAATTTTTAAAATTCAAGGCATACCAAAAGAGATACTTTTCGAGTCAATTAAACTAAAACTGGACAAAAAAAGGACTCGTGTTTTGAATTTGCATTAAATGTGACAAAAGTTACAGAAATTTCAGTTTTAGTGATGAAAAATTCAAAAGTTATTCAATGACTCAAAAAATGTTTTTATTTATCGCTAAAAGAGATTCGATTTTTGAGAAGTTTTCAAATATCGACAGAAAAAAGTTGTGAAATATTTTATATTTAAAATCATTTTTTCATTTTTGTTGTCATATTCTTATCGAAACTATTTTTCTATACTTTTTAAGTGAAGCGAAAAAATGAATTTTCTTTTCAATATAAAGATTTGGTCATAAAATAGAAAACTGTCGGACCTTTTGTCTGGTTTAGTCATTTTTTATCGTTTATATGTTCTCATCTTATGTCTTACCTTTTGGAGTACACTCTCGGAAAGTTTCTCCCTGTTGACAATTTTGACGGCCACCTTTTTGCCGGTCACACAATGAACGCCCATTTTTACCAAACCTAAAGTGAGGTCAAAAAATAATCAATCGTTAGATAATCCAAAAATATATTTATCTAAAAAACGACACTTTTGTCGAATCCATTCTTTGATTGCATACGAAGTCTGAGACAAACAATTGTCTGTATTATCACAAAAAGACATTCATTAAAACGTTGACAATAAAAGGAGTCATAAATCTAACATTAATTTCATAGAATTGAGGCACTAATTAGAAGATCAGCTCTTAAACGATTATAGTTTAGATTTTTAAGACTATTCAGCAAAAAAGTGTTCACTTTTTATGATCGCTCTTTAAATTAAGTTCTGAACTAAAAGCACATTAAAGACAATGAAGACATCAACCAATAAATCACTGAATTATTTGACGACAAATTTAGGAATCGTTGAACAAAGGGATGAATTAAAGTTGATTTTATGTGAACTTAGGTTTTGAGGAAAAGGCACACAAATATCTATAATTGAAGGGAAACTCATTTTTGTTTCACAAGTAATGAAACCCTTGAGTACAATAGTACGGATCGGATATAAAAATAGAAAAACATTTATTTTATTATCAAAAAAAGTAACGAAAATATAAAACTGTAAAAAACCAAAAAATCAAATATAAATAACAATTCGTAATATTCTTCAGACATATTCAGCAAATTTTCATCCATAGCTCAGAATATTCTTTGGACTAATATTAGAGTTATTTTTATTATATTCAATGAGTGATATGACGACCACTTTATTGCTGAATATATGATGTGATTTAAGACCAAAAAATTGGTGAATGAAATAGAGATCATTATCTGTCAGATAAAGTTATGGTCAGACATAAAAGTGGTGCCAATTATTGCACGCTTTTAATCGAAGGCATGTTTTGTTAATTGGCTGAGGATTCGATCCAAAGAAAAGTATGTTTTAGATTATAATAGGCTCACAAATAGTGTGGTCTTTGCTCTTAACGACTGTTCAGATGCCAAGTCTATCGGCAGAAGCGCTAAATCTGCTCATATGATGGCCTCAATTTGTTATTCACTTGAATTCCATTCCCTCTCGTATTTGCTTTTATTGTCGCAAAACATCGATTATGAGCCCAACAGAAGATATTACTGATGGCTGAAGAAACAAACTCTCAAAGAATGACACCAATAGTCAGTAGTGCTGACAAACCCCTCCGAAATTCACTTAAGATTTGGCGGAAAATATTCATAAATGAGTTGCGAAACACAAATCACTAGAATGTGTGATCTGACAATCATTTATATCTCAACTATTATTCATCTTTTATTACACATTTTAGTTATAATTTATGATAATTAAGAAACTAAACCAACACTTAATATAATAATAAATATTGAAGTAATGATAGGGCTTTTCATCACTTTTTCAAAATTATTTTGACTTAAATTTAATTTAATTAATCGATTAAATGAATAAATTCTCAAATATTTTAAGTGATATTTAATTGAATAATAAAATAAGTTTATAAGTTCAAATCATTCCACTTTAATATCATCGATGGCTAAATGAGGGCATTTCGAAAAACCCTAGAATAGAGACCCCACTAAAATTAGCCCAAAGCAAATGTTTTGTGAATTTTGAATGGAAATTGTATTTTAACAAAAAAAATGCTTTTAAAAGCTGTAAATTTTAAGAAAAATAGGGATTTTTAGCCATAAAACATAAAATAATGTTTTGACAAAATTGCTATCAAATACTAAAACTTGTTTTGACCAAAAAACTGAAATTTTGCATTTTTTCGTTATTTTTATGCTGAAAAGTGATAAAAAATGACAAAAATAACATAAAAATGCTTAAAATATTCTAAAATATTAAAAATACTATTAAAAATATCAATAAAATGAAAGTAAACGAAATTATTTCCCTGAAATTTACTACACATAACCTTTCTATTCTTGGTTAGTTAAGTTTAGGTTAGGTTTGGCCAAGAATGAATTTTTTACATATAATTTTCAGGAAAGTGATAGCATAGAAATTCACGTCAAAACGCATGGAATTGAAACCCTTTCGTCATTTGTGTCTTTAAATTTAAAGATTTAGTCCTCAAAGAATATGAATGAATTGATTATATTTGAGTCAATTCTATGTTTCATTTAATAACTTATTTAGTGTTGAACGCAATCAAGTAATGAATGTAGACTTCTATCAAAAACAGATGTCTGTCAAAAGATTTGTATTTTCAGCAAATAATTTGTGTGTTTGTGATAACTGTCACAAACTGTTGGCTCTGAGCGAACCCGGAATACAATAACTTTCTCAAAGTCTGTTAATACTGTCACCGAATAGACTTTTATTCAGTAAATCCCGCCATAAATACAAAATTCTGTCCAATGAATAAGAATATCATTGTCTGGAAGAGCACTGGTAGGTATTGGTATGTATTGGTAGGCAATCCTGAATTGTGTTCATTTGCTGACCGTTCGAATCAATGATTGCTATCTTCTATTCCGTTGGGTTCGCACTACACAAGAGTCGGCTCTTATTATCTGTTGGTTTCATTTGATGAAGAGTTGGTCCGACACTAATAGATTCGAGAATCAGTTTCCGACGATATTTCTCTACAATTCTCTTCTCTAACTTTAGTTAGATATAAGTCAATACAGGATTTAAGTTCAATACTCGACAATAATTGTCTTTATCTTTGCTTTTGTTGTTCCTATGATTCATAAAATTTTATGAAAATCCAATTGAAATGAAACGAAATGGACATCAACTCAAAGCTATTGTGAAGTTTATTCATTACATAGACTAGAGTTGAGAGTCTAGAAGCCATTGGTCGTATTAAATGATCCTGCTCCAAATACATTTTATACAAAATATCATATTTTAAAGAATATATTCATCAATAAATAAAACATAATTTGTTTTTATTATTACATTCGAAAAGATTTAATTTATTGAAGTTTTAAATTCAATATAAAAAAGTTACAAATTTTGTATTCAAACGACTGTTCACTGAATTTAAGCATAAAATAAAAATCTATGGAATGGAAAGAATGGACAGACCATTCATTAGGTTCCCGACTAACAATACTTTTAAGTAATGGTATTAATATTCGCAGCACTTTTTTCTTCGCTCTATATTTTATGAATTCCACTCTAAGAATATATTCTTAGATATCATTTCTCTTCTCATTATCACAAATAAAGAATTTTTGGGTCATTCGATAGAATACATCATTTTTCTCATCGATTTCTTCGTCCGAAAAACACGAATGAACTCCTTTTGAACTCTTATTGAATGTTCTCTCTTTCAGTCTAACGAACCGACACTTTTTGGCTTCAAAATAATCGACTGGAAATTACAATTAAACAAAGTATATAAACTAAACTAAACTAAACCAAACTAAACCTGGTAACTCATAATTATCAGAGAATACATTTAAGTTTTGTCTTTAGTGAATATACGGCTCAAAAGCTGGAAATTTGTCATTAAATTTGAAAGCATTATATTCACAATTATTGTGAATAATATTTGAAATGTATTTTACAAAATGAATATTAATTTAGTAAATGAATCAAAACAAAAGAGTACTTCATATGAATTATTAGATTAAATTAGAGAGACTTGAAATTTGTGGCTCTCATAGTATTGATCGACAAAATCTCAAATAACAGAAGTGAACACTTATTTATGAAGACTGGAATCGACATCAGTTGTCATGAGAGCCACTGTCAGAGCTTTACAACTGGGCTCATCTTTTTGTCTTTGACTTCAAAAGACATTCATTCAGTTCTGTCATCAGTTAAAGAAAGTCTTATATTACAAACACTGATCTTAAGAACTGATAATTTAATTTCCAAATTATTTTCCATTCCATCAAAGATTGAGTCCATTCTATTGTATATCATTTTCACAATATTTATGACAATTCAATAAAAGATCAAACATTTAATTAATATATGAAATTGTTTATGAAAAAACAAACAAATTAACTAGCTATTTTTATAATAATAAGTACATATACATTAGTATAAAATTTATTTTACGTATAAAACAATTTTTCTCAAAATAACGGTTTAATTAAATGTTATTAAAAGTTGAGGTCTGACGCAAACCAATGCTTTTCTATTCAATAAATAGAAATTTATTGAAATATAAAATGAATTATTAATATTTACACCACTTTTATATATTCTATTCGGAGACAAAATCCAAAAATAGTGTCAATTGTGAGGACTTTTATTTCTAACATTTATTTCTTTCGTGGGTTTGATCTGAAAGTTTGTCTTTCAATTTGATTCAAAAGAAGAACATTTTACTCTTCAATAGATTCTCATAACAATCATATCATAAATTGAATGTTCATTGAAATGTTTGTTACATTTAATGAGTTCAACACAATTATTATTCCATTTATATTCTTGGTAAAAAGATGTGCGCATTTCAATTATAACAAGTTTTTATTATCAAATGTAAGATCACTATATCTCCCAATGAATACCAATATATTCGCTAAATTTAGAGATAAAATAAAATTTATTTGCGATATCTAAGATAACCAAGATCAAATTATTAAACAAGAAAAGTTATCTGAACTCAATTTTATAGATAAATGATTGTATGTTTCAACTGTTAAAAACATTTTATATCCTTAAAAACGATTTACTCCAAAACTGTGTAATATATCCATCAAAGGAGAAGAAGAGGACTACAATTACAGCGCATTTATTTGTCCCTAATTTTACCCAAAGTCTAATAGTGGGAATGATAGACCACTTCTAGAGGATCAATATTATATAGATCATACATGTATATCCAATACCCATTGTATTTATCCAGTAGAGGGCCTCAAAGTTGGAAAAAATATTGAAATATATCAACAATACAACAATATATTATATAGGATATATATAAAACGATTCCAACTAATAATATTTTTTATGTAATCGAAGAAAATTCTTAATTTTTTTCGAAAGTATGCAAAAAATTGCAAAGATTTTAAAATTGATGATTTTAAACATTACATTAATAAAAGATTTTTATTTTTCTACATATTTTTAGTCTAAATAATGTCAAAAAAATCTCACTAAAGAGCTTTCAAATCAGCAATTTTTCAAAAGTACATTGCTATTGTTTTCAAATAAAATGATCAAAATTGGTTCAACCTATCAAATTTATACTTTTATCATGTTTTTTTCCACAAAAAAAATGAGTAGGTATTATTTGAAACCTCTTTTCAATTTACAAATGAATCGGAAGAGAAAGTTTTGATATTTGATAAGTTTATTTTCAACAAGGTTTGATTTTGTCTCAAAATAGATAATTTTGGTGATTAAAAGTTGAGAAACTGTACTAGTAATAACATCCAATACAATGAATGAATTAATTGTCATCAAAATAATATTCAATCTTGAATTTTGCACTTCAAAGTTAACCTACAGAAATAATTTTTGCATATTTATTTAACTCATATGCTTGAACCAAGATTATAATTTCATTTAAATCAGAAAGTCTTGATATCTTCTTTATATGAATAAGAAAATTGTTTTAATAAATTAACTAGTTTGTTTTATTTGATTGTATTGATGAATGATCTGGTTATCCAATTTGACTTTAAATATAAAACTAGAAATTTTATTCCGAGAAAATTCTTTGTATTTGAAAATTCAAAATACATTCAAAAGAATTTGTTTTGAATCCAATTTAAAATTTAAGGTCAAAAAAGTGGCGACAAATGGAATGGAAATATAGGAAACGATTGAAATAAATAGGAATTACTTTTTGCTCAGAACGTGTATTACTCGCAGACTGTGGCCGACACAAAGTTAACCATTTGGTGCATAATATTCTGTGGCTCATATGTACAGAATCTGTGTCTATGAGCAGAGTCTCTATGGAAACCATCTTTTCCTTGAGTATAGGTTAGCAAAATTGGTCATCAATTTTAAGAAATGTTCGTATATTTTGATCAATAGTTGTGTTCATTAATATCATTCACATTATATTCAATAAACACAATTCAAAATAAATTACATCTAAACATAACTCAAAAATCCATTTATCAAAACTCCTTTCCCTTTATATAACAAAATCTGTGGATCAAACTATTAGAACGACTCACAACTAATTAAATATAAAAAGGCCTATTGCCTTGCTCATTCATTGCTCATATTGCTATCATTCATTTACTATTAGTATTATATATATTTACTTTTGTATTATGGAAATTATACAATAAATAGAATTATAAACATTTTGAAAGTGTTTTGAAAAGTTTAAATAGTTTTGCGGTTGTATTGATTCAGAAAAAATATTTTGTGAAAATAGTGTAGAATTTGTGATGTTTTTTTGTTTACCAGAAAATACTTGCGAAAGGGTTCAGCGATTCATTGATTGGCACAAAATTAAGTGCAAAGAGTGTTACTCAAAGTTAGAGCCAAATGAAACCCCTTTTCTTTATTGACTTAAGTTATACATCGATTTAATGACGAAAAGAGATGACAAGAAGTAAATCTATTTCTCGAATGTCAGTCGTATCGACGATAAGTCATTCATAACTTAATGTCATTTTATTTGTCTATAAATCTTAAATCGAAAAACTTTCACGAAATAAGTATTAAAGAGATGGTTATCGACTTGTTTTTTGATCAGTAAAAGTAGAGTAAACAACTTAACTAAACAAACGATTAATGCTAGAGTTAGTAATAGACACTTACCAAGCTTATTTCAACATTGAATTCTGTATTTTCCTCTCAACTGACTCCTAGTGCTAAACATTTGTGTCGGAGTTTTCAATTTAGTTTTAAATTAGAATTTCCAGGATTTCCATTAGAGATGAATAAAGAGAGAATGCAATTCACAAATAGACTTATATTTTATTTAACTCACAAAACAATTTATTTGCAAATTTAGTTCAAATTCAAACACTATTTTCAAATCGGATTTCAAAGACACTATTTTTGTTTATAATTGAA
Source organism: Galumna obvia (assembly GCA_034695785.1). Classification (NCBI taxonomy): domain Eukaryota; kingdom Metazoa; phylum Arthropoda; class Arachnida; order Sarcoptiformes; family Galumnidae; genus Galumna; species Galumna obvia. Next base: position 10,694 of record JAQFZM010001450.1, on the reverse strand, counting down.
TGAATGGAATAAATCATAGATTACTTTATATCAGAAAATTTAAAATTTAAATACAAATAAAATACTAATTAAACTAAATTTCTTAAACTAAATCATAAATATTTAATTAAAATTAAAACTAATCTCAAACATATTTAACTTAAAATTGGCTCAAATTTTTGAAATAACAAAAGTCTATAATTATTGTTATGAAAATAATTTTCAGTTTCTTTTTTTCATGTATTGAATGAATGTCTATTCATTTTGATAGCTCAGGGCTTTTCACGATCTAAAAAGAAGACTAAATTATTTCTCACGTCTTAGAAAAGTATTTTTTCTTTTGATAAAATCCTACGTTTTCTCCAAAACGAGAAAAACATATTGTTTTGATCGCAATTCAAAAATTTGTTTTCAATAAAAGAAATATTAGAGAGAAAATCATATTTTAAAAGCCTTTAACTAATGATGTAATCATTAGAAACTTAACAATTATTAGTAAATGTAAGAAAACCTCAAATTAGTTGTCAAAGGATTTCCTCACTTATATTTGTAAACAATAGTTATTAGTAGATCTGAGAACTGAAGTCCAATATATTGGATATCGATTAATGAAATTCTAGTATAAGAGGTCCAAAACAAAAGGCAAAGCATTGCTTGTAATCAGATCTTAACTGAAGATATTACTTCTCACAAATGATTTTCTCTCCAATTCTATAGCATTAAAGATATAAATAGAAGTCGGTTTAGAAAATTGATTTATATTAGAAATGAAACTGAAAAATAACTCAAATAATTGATAAACAATCAATAAATTGACCACAAACTCAATTTAAGTAAGTCTTCGATTAATCTTATATTAAGAGCCAAATAATATCATATCGATTGAAATCGCACTGAATAACACTTTTAATGTCCCATTGACTCCAATCTTATCAAATATTTTTTATTTAAATCTAAATAAATATATACAATCTATGATATAACCAGATATACATGAATTCACGTTTAAATACATAAAAAATATATAACATAAAACCCCTCGAATTAAATACCTCTCAATTTGAAAAACCTCTGTATCTGAACATAAAATCATTGTATTGCAGAGCGTTTTCCCCTTAATTCATATCTCAAAAAAATCTCTTTAGTGAATGTCATTTGCAATGTCCACCCCTTCCCAACCCCTTCCACATTCATATTATTCCACATAATATATATGTAAAATGTATTTTCATAACATTATATGATTTACAGATAAAAGTTAAAAACGTTTCCAAATGATTGAGAATACAATTAATAGATGACACAAATTAAGGAATTGAACCAAAAATATTAATTCTATTCTTCCGATTCATTGAATCATTAGAAGAGAAAAACAGATTCCAATAAAAAGATTTCGTAGGTTTTCTTATTGCAATTATATTATGTCTGTTTGAGCACAGATTATATAAAAAGAACAACACTTCTAATAATGTGTTTAGTATTGATTAGAATAATTCAAAAAATGTCACTTTTAATAAATGATTGAAAATTTGTTAATTTAATTTAAAATAAGTTCTCCAATAAATTATTAAATAATTTGGAAAATATATCAAAATTTTTGAAATAAATTTGTGGTTAAATACAAATCGATTTTGAAATTAACACAAATGTGTCGTCAAATAAATTATTGTTAGGTATTAGTATAGCTCTGGACTATTGACCCTAAATTTATACCCAAAACAATACTTTTTAAGGATAACTCTTGATTTTATGTGAACTCTCAGAGCAACTGAGGTGTGGGGCCGGCAATCCTCACAAGACATGAATGGCCTAAAATTAGTTGTTTCGGGTTTTTTGTTTTTCGCCGAAAAATCGATTTCAAATAAACAGAGATTTCGAAAGTATTCAACTAAACTACTATTCATTTGAGCGCTATTTTAGGAAAAATCGAATCAATCTTTTCATGACTTAAACCATAAACATTTTAAACTTAAACTAAATGGATGAAATAAAAATTTTTAACTTAGCAAGATAAATCATTTAGTTATAAAAGTTAATTTAAATATTAATTATGAAAAAAGTTATAAAAAATCGCTGATTAAATGTGGTTTGAAATTCATGGGTCAGAACAACAGCGAGAAAGAGCTCAGAGGTCTAAAAGCCATAATAAATGTGACACTATCTATATCTCTATCTCTATTCCTTCTAAACCTACACATCTATCGATACCATATATCCTTTGCAAACATTTGTTACAATTCATTGATCCCAAAGAAAGGTCTGCTTTCAATCACTCTTTTGTTTTAGACTTCACTTATGGTATGTTATGAAAGAAAACGAATAAAAACTTAAAATTTCTTTTATAGAATTTATTTTTTGTTGGAACATAATTTTTCCAACTTTAACATGCTAATTCTACAAAGGTTTAATTTACGATAATTAACTTGCTCAACATTAAATAAACAAGCAAAGTTAGCTAATATATAAAATACTCGATAAAAAACTAGAATCTTATATTAAAAAATTTATGGTTTAATAAAAGGCAAACAATTTATAATTGAGTTATAAATCATATGAACAGAATATGAGTACAGAATATGGAATTAAGTTCTTCACATGAATTTTATATTTAAACTTAATTTAAAATAAGAAGAGTTGACGAATAATGAATGGGTTGACCTCAAACCTCATTTTATTATTTGGGAGCCGTTCTTACAAATGATTAAATATACAAATCAGATGTAATGCTATACTCAATATTAAGTCTCAAGTTTGCCATAAATTCTATTTTTTCGTTACAATTAATGAGACATAAGGAAAATATTACAACATATTAATGAGTGCGAGAGAGAGAGAGAGAGAGAGAGAGAGAGAGAGAGAGAGAGAGAGAGAGAGAGAGAGATAACAGTTTCTTGAATCATAACTTGATTGCAATACATGTTATGCCGTGCAGTGAAGCCGAACGATTCCTTTAGTATTTCGATCGAAAAGAAGTTCGAAACAAAAATAATGGTTTTGTGACTCAAAATCGAAACTACTTTATAGATCTCTTTGAAAACCCACTAATAATGCAAAAACTAAAGCGAAAAGTAATTGTCTAAAGTTTTTTCTTTTGTTATAAAAAAGTTAAAGAGAAGACACAATTATTTAATACATTGTTCTCATAATCACATCAATCAAAAGCCATAAAAGATTTTCTGCAAAATTAGTTTTTATCATAACTTTAATATTTAAATGAAATTTATTTGAATAAAGCATTTAATTTAATGAAGTTAACAATAAATTCTTAATTTATATAATGAAACAAACAAGGTCATCAAATCTATTTCAATTTATTATAAATTAAGTAACAAATTAACAAAAATTGGACTCATTTTTCCGATTAAATCATTATTTATAATAAATTTTTGAATTTAATGGAGAATAAGATTTTTCAGTTTATATAATATTTGATGTTTTCTCTTATAAAAAAGAAGTTAACATTTAATTAATTCTATTTTCTTAGAATTGTTTTTCAGATGTGAATCCCTTAAGATATCTGATTAGAAGTCTCAGCTTACTTAAGTATATTAGCTTGGTCATCTATGATTTTCAAGAGTATACATAAAACAAAGAGCATTGAATACACAGTGAATAATGATTAAAATATAAAAATTCTTCGGAGACTTTCTAACAATGATATGAAGATATTGAAGGGAATGTATTCTGAATTTTCATCTCTTAGTTTCAAATATACTGTTATTTTACTACTGAACAGAAAATCTCTTCTGAAAGTGATTTCAAATGAAATATTCACACAAAAGAGAAAATCAATAAATCTTCGATACATTTATTTATTCACGAAAATAACATTCAACTGAAATAAATCCAAAGATAACCATTGATTTGATTTCTGAAACACAAGAATATATCACAAATATATATATATATATTCAGAGAAAACATATTTTCGTTTATTCATTAACTTAACTTTGAAAGTGATTCCAAAAAGAAAGTACTAAAAAATAATTTTCTCATTAAATAGTTTTTCTATAAAATAAAGTGAAACAAAACTTTGAATCAATACTTTGAGACTATTTTCAAATAATGTATGTCGGGGTTAATCTAAACTACAGTTTGTTTTTAATAAATTATTCGCTGTTTTATTGGCAAAAAGTGAACATAAAGTGAGAGACAATGTTTATTACGATTTAGTTTTATTTCTTTGCGATATTGAAAGCAAATCACATCTCATTTGAAGACGAACTCAAATTTATTGTTATTGCGGTTAACTCTGAACCGAATCAGTCTTACAAAGAGAGGGATAAGGAATTAATGCAGAGTAGAAGACTGGAATTGTATGTACACAACAAATAGTAAGGGCTCACAAACTTGAAGAAAGAGGGACTGAGCAGCTAATATACATCTGCAGTATTGCAAGAAAAAGTAATAATGTATCGCAAGTATTATAAACAGTGAAATATGGTTTTTGGCGATTAATTGCGTTGGAGTTGTGCCATACTCTGCCTTTCACTCAATAGTATTGACAACATTTCATTTGTCATATGATTGATTCGTTTGACATGAAATTAGTTCTTATATAAAGAGTTTGCGATAAAATATTTAAATTCAATTCAAGATATTATTTGATCGGAAATTAAGATATTCTGTAAAGCGTTTGACTTCTAAAACAAATTTAATTCATAACCTCAACAGACAAATGACATTCAAAGGAAAGGAGAGGACTGTTTAATATTCAATAACACGTTTGAATCGTTTGATTTCAACGAAAATAGTTTTCCACTGCTTTTCAGAAAATGGATTAAAGCCTTAAAGAGATGGCAAATGGCAGTGATGTGAGTGCTGTGAGCACTAGTCGAGCACTAGTCGATATCAATGCAAATAAAATTGATCGCTCCCTACAGTTCAAGCACTGGATCTGTGCTGATGTCATGTGTTCTAAATACTAGAAAAGGTCGAAGTCATCAAATATTTAGATACAAACGTTTGATTCAAAAACAAAACATTTGAACCAATTTTGGCGATCAATACGACATCAAAACTAACATTATTTCAAACAAATAGTAATCATTTCGGTCTCAAATAATTGAAAACTAAACCAACATTTTCTGTATTTTATCCATAAAAACAAATTTTGTTACTATTTCTGAGCGAATAATTTAATCAAAATCTATTAAATTGGTTTCATTTCAACAAATAATTTCTTTACTAAACAAAACACAGAAAGCAATATATGAGAGCCATAAAGTGTATGAACCCATTCAGTGGTTCATTCAATTAAATTGAGTAAAAATTAATTGATTAAAGTTTCTAATCTTTTGGACTTTAATTAAATACTTTGTTTTTTGTTAAATGGCAACCATTCCTTTCCTCACTTTAATTCCGGTTCTCTACTATCAAATCAGACATTTGTTTCTTACAATTATGACAAACAAAATGATATATAATTTCCTTTTCTGTTAAACATTGATCACAGCTTTTCCTCCAATAAAAAGAGTCAACAAATATTGTAATTCAAATTAAACGTCAAATTATACGACAACTGAATATTTTAATTCTAAACTATTTTCTATTAAAAAGCTGTAAAAAGTTGTCATAACTAACCCTAACATAAATAGTGAGACATAAAATAAAGAAGAATTCTTATCTTATCAAAGCAGTTAACAATAAAAGGGTATGGTCAAATTATAACAAGCAAAATAATATATGATAGATATCTTTTTATTTGTCCACATAAACAATGTATTAAATGACAAAGAATGAAAGGTGCTTCACATTATTCCTCAATTTTACTCAAACCTTTCTTAGATTACTTCTACTCTTTTCATAATACAGTTAGGCCTCTATTTTGGCCAATTGACGGTGTCAGCCAATTTGCTCACCAAAATCGAGTTCGGCTAAAATCGGAAATTTTTTTCAAATAAATTGTTTTATTATAAAATTAAGTATTAATAATAAAATCCGTAATTTTGGTTTGTTTTGCATTTGTTTTGATATTATAGATTTGATTCTCTAATTTATTCAATAACTCATTTTGACTATATTTCCCGTAATATTTACGCAAAACTGATATCGAATTTAAAGTGCCGATTAATTTATTGTCTGATTCCTCTTCAGGTATAATTTTTTATGAATCGTTTTTAATTTCAGTATTAATATTTGTTTAAAAAATATTATTATTTAGATTTTCTTCATTATCATTGTAATCAATAGAAACGAAGTCAATGAAATCAATGCCATGAAAATTATCATTTTCTGGAATTTGTAAAAATTCATCAGTTGTACTTGTTATAGTTGTTGTTGAGATATTTCATTTTTAACAAATTATTACTTTGATTTCAAAAAAACTCATTATTAAAAAAACACAAATTTTGCCAAAATTGAGAAAAGGTTACTGTTTTGTGACTAAATTTGAAAAAGAGTTATTGTTTTTTGACTAAAATTGAGAAAAGGTTGCATTTTTTAACTGGGAATTTAGTGGACAAAATCGAAGTGGCCAGAAGAGAGGCCAGACTGTATAATACGCTGTTCCCACCTGAATAGGTAGGAACATCTGGATAGGCTGTAATTCATGTGGCTTAAACCCATAGTGGGAACAGCGTATAAGCTAATAAAAAATATACCCGGATAAAATGCTTAAAAATTTTGAACCTATTAAAATTTATTATAAAAAATACTTTTCCTTTAAAAAAAATTATTGGTAATCATCGGTTATTACTTTCTATTTATAACCATTTGACCATGATACAACGTAAAGGTTAAATATTTGACTTATAAATGATTTTTAATAATCAATTTTTATTCAAATTTTATATGAACTTGGTAATATAATTTGAGAATGCATAATTTGATTTCTACAAATCCATTACTTTTTCCGATTGTAACCTAAATTAAATACTTTTTTGAAAACCAAATGTTTTGGTATCACTTTTATAGTCGGGTAAGTTTTCCTTTATTAGTAGTTCATATGATTTATTAAAGGATAGTTATTGATATTAATTAATTAACCATGCTAACTGTTTTTTATAACATATTGAAGGCTAATATGAAGGTCGACTTCGAATCGAATCAAATCAACAAAAGTGAGGCTCAAATAAATCTTCGGTTTTTGGTTCAGGATTTGGAGCGTTTCCTGTATTTACTTTCATTGGGAAGCAAACTATCGAAACCTCTTCGCAAATAAGCTAAACATTTCATTTCTCTTCTTGTAAATAATACCATGTTCACTTTATCTAAATTATTTCTTTAAAGAATTGATTTCATTATAATTAATAAATATTTTATAAAATATTTTAATTAAATTTTATTCAATAGTTAAATACAATAAAATTATTGATTACTTTTCAAAAGTGTCTTAATTTTATGAAATGAAATTAATTTTTGATTAAAAATATTTGTTTTAAAGAAAAAGCAGTCATTTGTTGACTAAAACTGAGGAAAAGGTCAGCTCATCGTAAAGCTGTTATCAGATTTATGTCTCATATCATAGAAGTTATTAGAAAGAAGTGATACTCAAATATCTATACAATCATCAGACAAATCATATCTATTTTGTTATATTTTTCTTAAAATAAGAGTTTCATTTAGTTATAATGTTATATAAATCAATTAAGAGTCACTTTAAAGTTTAAACCTTACTTCAAATCTTGACTCAACTCAATCCCAAAATTGAAGTAACGATAAGAGATTACTATTGAGTGAATACATTCAACACTTCACTCAAAGTTTTATTCATTTGAGAGTCAATTCATTGAAACACAAAATATTGTTATTTAAGTCGAAAATCTCTTTAGAATATAATTGAAAGTATCAATGGCTGAGACACGAGAATATAACGCATTCCTTGCTCAATTGGCACAACTTTTAAATGGTATGTCTATTTAACACCCAATTCCCAAAAACTCCCCAATTATTTATTTGTTAAGAAATGCTGAGCGCTATGGAAAAAGTGGCCCCAATTTATGCCGACTTAACTGTTGAGGAGCGAAACCTATTGTCATTTGCTTACGAGAAAGGGATCACTGACCTTGGACCATTATGGACACTCTGGGAGAACAATAGATCCATCGAACAAAAAGAAGAACTCAACCGTTTTGTAACTTTTATTGAGTTATTCAGAAACCAAAGAATTCAAGTCGAGAAAGAGATGATAGCCATTTATCTCTACATTATTGATGTTTGCAACAACATCTTGGACAATCATCATAGGTTTTAACCACTTATATGATTATTAGATCCTTTTTATTATTGCTGAACTGATCTCACAGTGATTTCAAAACCATTATTCAGACTTTTATTGTTTTCACGTTTTCATCGCTAATGTATTTTATTCTATTTTAAACAATATTTTATATTTTATTTTTTCTTTAATTTCTTAAATAATAGTTTAAATGTTTTCTTTAAATAAATCCAATTAACAAATTTAGTCGAATAAACTTTTATTAAATCATTGAGTAATATATTATCGTATTGGCAACAAAAAACTGCACAAATTATAACATAAAAAAATTGTAACAAAAACTGCAAATAATATCAAAATTTACATACAATAACATTAAACATACAGTGGTGATCAAAACTAACTAAAACAACTTAACTAGCTATATTACTTTAACCACTTGATGAAATGTAACGAGAATCAGCATGCATATACATTAACTACCCCCATTGTTTAATATATAATTTTATTTTTTATAAATATTAACTAGCGTTAATAATTCGAAAATAATTGAGAAAGTTGCATTTTTTATAATTAAAATAAAATTATTTATCTATTAATTAAATTAAAACAGCTAGATTAAATTAATTAGATTTTAATAAGTTGAAGATTTAAATAAGAATTTATTTATCTCTTATCAAAGATACTTACCAAAGATGAAAAGTTATCAAGAAAATTTTAAAACTCAACATTCTTTGATAGTCTTGTTAATAATCAAAAGACATTAAAAATTTTCTAGTTAATTTTATTAATTTATTTGAAACTATATAAATTATAATACAATAATATAAGGCTTTTTTAAGATATACTTGTTAAAATCAATAACTGCAAATAAAAGGAGAATTAATATTAATTGAAAATAAACCAATAAAAGATCTAATTTGTAAACTGTAATTGTTTATAACAAGCATTATATTCCCTAGAAATAGTATTCTTAGCTAATATTAATGGTCTATAGCAGAGAATGCCAAAACGTCATTTAAAGAACTTTATTCATGTTAATTTTATAAAAACAGGTTTTTGATAAAAATTTGAATTCAAGCATTATGTTATTAATTTCTAAATATTAAGCTCCAATTCTTGATTGTTTTCAAAATTTAATCAAATTTTATTGAATTCTTTAATAATTAATTTTTAAATATATTCAAATAAAGTATTTTTTTATAATTCAATTTAATCTAAAATAGTGTGACCAGTAATAATTAGCTTATATCAAGAACTAGTTGTATTTCCCACTGCTTAATAATTGTAACGTTTAATGTTAATAGTTTTTATGCATATGTAAAGCGATCTGCTATGGCTCTCTAAAGTGGCATCGGATGCCACTTTTGACACTCTCTGGTTTACATGATTTAAACACATATTCTATAAAACGGAATGAATTCACAGGTCATTTGAAAAGTGGTCAAAAGGCAAAAATTTGGCTATGAGCAAGATTAATTTATTAAAATTTAGTCTATAAAATTTATTCAACTTATTAAACTTTCAATTTTTGAATTATACATTAATTTAGTACATTTGCATAAACAAATATTTAGAAAGAATACATTAATATAACAATATTGAACATAAACAAGAAAAATAGTGAGATGTGAATAAACAAGAATTTTTTTAAATCGAACTAGCTTTATTATGTTTAAAGCCTCACACAATTAAGGGAAATACATTTTAGTGTTAAAAAATAACTGGTTTTGGATCAAAACATTTTTTAGTTTTAACATAATATTTGATGTCAAACAAAAAAGGTTTTATTATACAGAAGAGTTCCAACAAATAAGAGCAAAACGGATGACATTAAAAAATTGGCTTGACAAATATTTTTATAAATTCAAAAAATCTTCAAAAATTCTATTTTATTGAACATTATTATTAATTAAATTTACTTTTGTTAAATGAACAAACCCAAAATAATTTATCGACATTGCTTTTAAATAAATTTTAAAATAACATTAAAAGAATGATTTGATTGAAACCATGTAGACTATTTAAGAATCACAATATAAGAAAATTTAACTGAAGAACCCAAACATTGCCTAAACAGAAGAATCGATAAATATCATCAATAGCGAAAGGAAGAACTAATAATGTATTTTTAAAACATCATGCACATACAATAACTCTCCCCATTGTTAAATATAAGGTTAAATTTTTGAATATTTATATTAAAAGAGCGGAGTGTGGCGCAGTGGTTATAGGCACACACTCCTGGCTTAAATGCTGAGCTCACAGGCGTGTGTTCGGACCTAGGGCGGGGCGCAATTTATTCCCTGCAGATGGCACCGCATGCACGGCATATGCACGGACTGATGTGCTGGTCCTATGCAAAGGGCTATGATGGACTGGCCTGATGCTTCTGTGCGGTCTGTGCTATGTAGTCTGTCAGCGGGGGGTAATTAAGGCTGCGTTCTGGCAAAGAATCGGGTGCCGGACCAAGTACTCAAGGTCAGAATATGAGTAGGATGTAGTTGTACAACCACTACAAACTCCATCCGGAGGAAGGAGCAGCGCCTCTTAAATA
>JAQFZM010001449.1:0-18296 GCA_034695785.1 Galumna obvia | reverse complement strand
ATCCATTCTACCGGCCCAATCACTCAGCCTACCGGACATCTCATCCATTCTACCGGCCCAATCACTCAGCCTACCGGACATCTCATCCATTCTACCGGCCCAATCACTCAGCCTACCGGCCATCTCATCCATTCTACTGGCCCACTCATTCAGTCTACCATCCTTCTCACCCATTCTCACGGCCCACTCATTCAATCTGCCAGCTCTCTCACTTATTCTTTCGGCCCACTCACTGATAAAATCCCGTAAATGTAGTGGAAATGGCTTTGCCTTCAAACCTTGTTTAACCATTTCAGCTGCGGCTCTTCTACATTCTAAGTAAAACTTCCTATTTTTGGAAGATTTTGAGCTTAAGGAAATTTTAAATGCAACATTTTTTCAAGAACCATTCTTTTCACTTCGTCTATATAGTGTGTTATTCTTTGCCCATTTATAAGCGCTCCTACATATTTCTGCCCAAAGCGGAAGAGATTATTCCTGGCTTGATAAAAATTCATTCCTCTTCAACGAAGGAATCTTCTGGAAGATTTTGGAAACATTCGACTATATTGTTGGGAAATTTTTCTCTGATAAATTGCTTAAAAAATTCTTCTTTTATTTTTTAAATTCTAATATTTATTTTTGGATTTCTTGGTAAATTTTCTTTCATGTAATTAAGCCAACAACAAGGTCGTGATCGGTTGAAGTTCGACTCCTCTTTTCATGGGAACATTCATTACAGTAATCCTGAGACACGATGAAAATATAATCAAATCTATTAGACTTTTATACCAATATATCCCTATACCAAGTATATTTGTGCACATTCCTATGTATAAACAGATATTGATTATAAACACTCCATTATTCGTTCAGAAACGCAGCAAAGAATTTCCGTTTTAATTTCCATAGCTGTCTCCTTTCATCCTCAACACCCCTTTCAAATTTGGGCATTTGATCTAACATTAGTATTAACATCTCCCATCAATACAAAAATTAATAAATTTTAGTGAGAAAATTGCATAATTATAATTTAATGTTAAAAATCAATTATCATTTATTTATATTAATAAACTTTAAAATGTATTAATTGGTTAAAATTTTTAAAACATAACCCGAATTTAGTGTAGATTTTAGCAGTTTTTAACCCCCGATTACAAAAAATTTTAAATGCTTTTATTTCCGATTTATCCTAATTATTATTATGACAAATACAATGAATAATTAAATTATATTTTAAAATCTTTTCTTAAAATAAAGTTCTTCTAAAAAGATATTTTTGATAAATAACTTTTTAATTTATCGACTACCTTTTAAGTAACAAATTTAACTTACTTTTAGCGTGCATATTATAAAAATCTTACATTATATTAATGAACATTTTAGTTGAAAAACCTTTTAAATATAGAGAAAAATAAATAATTTTGTAATTATTAAGATATTTATATTCGAGACAAATGTTTTAGGAAAAAATTATTGGATTTATAATAAAATAGGTTTACAATGAAAATTAAGGAATAATTGAATAATTCATAATATATTTATAAAAATAAGTACAATTTAGGATGTTATATATTATTACATCTTTCATAATATTAAACTTAATTTTATAATCTAATTAAATTTATGCAATTTAATAATAAAATGTGAATGAAATTTTTAAAAAATTATTATGACAATAGACCAAATTTCAATTAACCTTTTGTAACTCTTGATTATTTTAATTAAAGAATTTTTTTGAATTAATCGATTACCTTTAATTTTACTTATTTTTGAAAAGATATTATTAATATTGAAGTAATTCTAAATTACACATATCTATTTTAATATAAAAATTTTGTGTTCCCTTTGATCGAATTATATGAAATTATTGGTGACTTTGGTTTACTTTCAGTTTACGTATGTCTTCAAATTGAATGTCGAGAAAAATATCAAATTTGATTTATCACTAAATATTTTCTGTAATAAAATTAATATATTTTTGACGACAAAAAAATAATTTCATTTTATTATTTAAGTAACTAAATTAATTATTTTAAATTAAAATGACACAACTAAATGTAATATAATATTTTAAAAATTAGTAAACTTAAATTATAATAAATCCTAACAAATAAAGGAAAATATATAAAAAATTCATTGAAACACAAAAAATTAAAGATAATTAATTCTTTATTTCTTTTAAAAAAATATATTAAAAAATTAAAATTAGATATTTTTATTAATTATTATTAATGTTAATAAATTTAAATTTTATCAAGGAAAATTATTTATAGTATTTTATATTTCTCTTATTAATTATAATCAACAATTTTAATGTATAATCCAGTTTTCATATAATAATGATATTCATATAATATTTTTATTTATATAGAAATTAAATTCAATAGAGATATATTATAAATAGACAATTAGGATTTATAATTTTTTTTCTTTATCTTTTGAATAAATAAATGTATATATTCACATATTAAACCAATAATACTAGCAAGAATGCAAAATGAAACTAGATACAATAGTTTACTTAAAAACTTCATATCAACCTCATTTAAATAATCGTCAAATATCATATTTCTTGTGTCCCACTTATATGTACTTGCTCCAATTAGTTCCATCCAGAGAAATTCCCTTTCTTTCGATCGAATATGTAGTCCAGATTCAACCATGATGCTTATACTATATAAATAATATCGTAAGAAATTATAATTAAGATTGTATAAGGGTGACAAGGCTTTGTAAGAAATTATTTTAGCAAAATTTCTACATTAAAAATTGATGCTTATTAATCATCAAATAATTTAGTTTCTTGAAATTTTAGAAAAAAATATATATATATCCCTATTTTAATTTGTTTACATTTGACCCTGAGAATGAAAATGCTAACTTTATAGAAATGTTCTGGTCAATCTAAATTAATTTTCATATAAATCTATTTTCATAAATTATGAATCATAATCTATTTAAAGTCAATCAAAACTTAATTTTTAAAAAGTTATTTTAAAATTAAAAACATATTTGTAAAAATACTTTAACTTTTTAAAAACTATAAATCTAATTATATCTGTATAATATATTTTTTTAAATTTATTGATTCACTTAAAATCTATTAAAGTTTAAGTAATTCACTAGTGATTATATCAATAATATCTTACATTTTAAGCAATGTCAATTTATTCTTAATATTAAATGAATTCTTGTTAATTGGATGGGAATGAAGAACCCATTTATACTTTTCATCAGCAATTTTCAAATTTAGTTCTTGGTTCAAATATTTTCGCCATTGAATTGTCTGATAATTAGAAATAAATGCAACATTTCTATTTGAAATTCTCCTTGCTAGTTCCTTTAAAAATTGAAAGAATTTAGTTATTATTTAAGCCTATTTTAATACTTTTGATTCCATTTCCTTTGTTTCAATAAATTTTACCCTTGGCAATATTTCAAGTACAATTTCATCAATAGGGGCCTTCCATTTTTTATGGTGGTTTATTTGAAAATATACCCATGAATTTATATTAGTTAAAATTTCCATATTACTTTCTGATAATTCTTCAAGATTATTTATTATGTTTTGCTTAGGAGCTATTATTAAACTATAAACTGATCCTGATATACAGCAAGCAAAAATCATTGCAACGTAACACCAAATTATTATAACAAAATTGTGATTCAATTTATTATTCATTGATTGGTTTATTAAATGTCTATTAATTTGAAATAATATCTCACTTACTGTTGTATTTTTTAAACTGGGTATTTCTGTTGAATTAAAAAATAAATTTATCTTGGATATTTTGACTAAACTTACCCATTAAATTATAATAAGTTTTGAAATATAGTGTAAAATATAATATTGAAATAAATAACAAAATCCAAACAGTACTTGAAAAGACCTTGAATATGTTTATTATATCTGAAGAAACAGTTTCAATACCACTTAAAATAACCATTCTATAATTTTGTAGAAACCAATGACTAAGGGACCATTCATAGTTCTCATCGATTGATGTATGACCCTCAATATAAAAGTCAACTTCCTTACAAAATAAATTTGCTAGGTTAATTAGATAAATTTGAAAATTAATTTATACTTGATTATCCTTAAAATAATTGGGAATATATTTCCAATTATCAAATTCATTTAAAGTAATATTAAAATGAGCATGGACACCACTGGTCAAAATTCTTAATATTTGACTTTCAAATGAACATAATAAATTCTTTGAAAAGAAAATTAGTTACTTATTTAAAGGTAAAATTTTATACCCCAGGGTTTTTAACAATGAATAATGAGCCATTTCCTTGTGCTTGAGTTGGATAATAGTTTAATCCTGGCTTAACTTCCATACACTCCAATATTTGAGCCAACATTTGTAAATTTATAAAAATTTCCTATTTTTCATGGAAAAATTTAATATTTTTATATAATTAATAAATAAATATTTAAAGGAATAAATTTCAAATAAACTTGCTTATAATTTTTTTTTAAAAATCGTCTCAAAGTACAATTTCTTAAACTTAATTATATAAATAAATTGAAGTATTTTAATACAAAATAAATTAATAAAGATTTTCATGGGAACAAATGAGAAATTTCAGTTCGGAAACAGAAATGATATTTTAGTATAATTAGAATCTTTAATTGATAACATCTTGCAATAAAAGTGGCCAGACATGCTTTAAAAAAGAGCATTTTGTTCTATTTCCACAAATTTACCATGATGATTTATTTTACTAATAAAGCATACAAGAAATGCTTTATTTTTTAAAAGCAAAAATTGTGTCATTAAAATAAATATATTAGACAAAAAATTGTAAATAATTACAATATTTGATATTTTTATACAAATATAATTAAACATGTCTTCAACGCATTAATAAGCATTGACATAAATTTTATTTTAATTTGTAATTATTTTTAAAATTTTCTTAAAATCAAAGGATATTCATAAAATGTTTAGCGAAGTTTGGTTACAAAATGAAAACTATAAGAGTTAGCTTTCGAAAGGTAAAGAAGAATTCACCGCCAATTGTCAGTTATGTAACACTGATTTCTCTGTTAAGTTTGGCTAAATTTTGGCAATACTTCTGTACCAGGAGTATATGAAACTTAAGAGAAGTCTTCCGCTAATAAAATGAGTCAAAATTTATATGTTTGTATTAATCAATCAGATAAAGAGTAAATCAGATATCGATCAGTGAATTGTATATCATTAATCATACAATAAGACATAACTTAAACTACAGATCAAACGAATATTCATTTAGTTTGATTAAAATTCTTTTTGAAGATTAATTTATTTGTAATAATAATAATTATGGTTGTAATAAAATTAAAAACATTTCTGAGAACGTTTTGTGCCCATTATCTATTAAAACTTTCTTTAGAATAGAAGCCTTTTTTAGTCTCTAGAATATTTTCTAAACATTTTAATTATAATCGAAATGGTTATGGATATAAAGATTTCCAAAGATTTCGTTGAAATATTTCTAATATTGTTTTTAATATTTGAGCCGATTAGAGGAACAGATTATCAATCGCTTTAGTCAAGACAGAGATTTAAATCCCAAAAAAAACATATTATTTAATTGTTTTGAATTTGAAAATACATTAAAAATAACAAAAATGCATTAAAATGGTTATATCTAATTAAAAATAAAATTTTCAGTGAAAATAGAACACTGCTTTTTTTTGCTTTATTTTACTGTAAAAATATGCTTTATTTGCTCTTTTATAAAACCAAAATGCTTTATTTTCAAAATTTGACCTGGTTACACTACTTGCAATACATAACTACTGTTAGCTTAGTAAAAATTATTTAATAATTTTTAATACAACTAAGGATATATCAAACTTTTTATGAGAAACCTTTATAATGTATCAAGTTTAATTTATTAAAATAAAAATATTTTAAAGATAAATATTCTTTTAAATAATTTAATATCTTTTGAAGTATTTCAAATATGATTTATAAGTAATCCTTTATTTTTCATATTATTTCAAATAATACTAGAAAATAAATAAAATATAATATTAATTATTCCCTTACCTGTTGTTTAAATAGTGGATTAGAATAGTTAATAAACAAGGTTTGAGGCAAAGCCTATAATCACTACATTTACGAGCTTCTATCAATAGAATAAGATATCAAGATAATTTAGTCCAGTTAAAAATATAATCAAGCATTTTAAAAAGAATTCCTATTCTAGTAAGAGTTCCTATTTTTCTAGCACTTTGTAACTTTTTATGTGAGTGATTGACTAAAATCGAGTTTGACTTAAATCGATTTTGCTCCTCATTACAAAACTATCCTAATGGTCTAAGTTTTAAAAATGAGCCTTCACCAAAATTGAATTTTAAATTATTGACTCAAACTCAGACTAAATTTGCTAATAACCATTGTATTTTAAATTAACATATAAAGTTTAACTATAAAAATTACAAAATCAGCGTTGTTTCTATCAAGAATATTCCCTATATAAAGTGTACATTGCCTATCGCTTCATCGCTTCATTACTATAAAATGGACTATAAAATAATTCATTGTCATATATACTATAGGGTTAATCGTTAGAGAGAGCACATTTTATGTAATATCTTTGTTATTATTAAAATAAAATTGAATTATCCGTTGATTTCAATGAGGAAAATGTCTCCTCTTTACAAATAAAAGAATAAATCTTCATAGAGAACAATACCTAACTATCTAATTTATCTATTGAAAAGGTTAATAAATTAACTATTAATCTCCAAAAATATATTGGTTTCTTTATACAAATAAAATTTGGATTCTCATCGAAGGAAATCACAGACTGCCACTCCATTCCATTTCTTTCAAAAGGACAAAATTTCCCAGTTACTAACCAAAGTTTGATTAAAAAAGAAGGTTATCAGAGCATACAACTACCTTCCGTTTCAATCAAAAAGACGAAATTTCCTCGTTACTAACAAAAGTGTTGGTCATCAGAGAAGGATATCACAACCTACAAACCCTCCTCCGTTTCTATCAAAAAGACGACATTTTCACTTTACTATCAAAAGCTTAAAGCTCCAAGGAGGGCAAAGTCTACCATTCCCTTCTGTTTCTATCAAAAAGACAAAATTTTACTATTACAAACACAAGTGTGGACATCCAGAGTAGGATAGCACAGCCTATACACTCATCCATTTATATGAAATTTTCCTTTTACTATCAAAATATTAGTCAAAAATGAAGGTGTTAACAGCCTATAATTACATTTGATTTCTATCTAAAAGACGAAATTTCCTTGTTAGTAACAAAATGAATTGCCAAAAGGGAAAGATATAGCTTACACACTCCTCCATTTCTATCAAAAATACGAGATTTTCTTTATACTAACAAAAGGGTTAGTAAGCAAGGAAAGATATCACAGCCTTCACACACTCCTTCATTTCTATCAATAAGGTGAAATTTCCCCGTTACTAACAAAAGGGTTCGCCACCAGAGACGGATATAACAGCCTACACTCCCCTCAGGTTATATTAAAAATATGATAATAACCCTTACTTATTCCTTATGTTTCTATCAAGAAGGCGAAATTTTTCCGTTAAAAAAACGTGAATCTCTAGAGAAGGATAGCACAGCCAAAACACTGTTCCATTTCTATGAAAAAGACGAAAACTTCCCGTTAATAACAACAGGGTGGATCTTCTGAAAAGGATAGCACAACCTACATTATTTAACCTGTAGATTGGGTTTAAAGGCCTGCAGAATAGTTGGGTAGGACTGTAGAGTTGATATTTAGGCCTGTTTTATAGGTGATACGGCTTGTAGAATGGGTGGATAAGCCAGTATAATGAGTGGATGAGCCTATATAATGGGTGGGTTAGACTCTAGAATGGATGGTTGGGCCAGTTCAATGGGAGGGTTGGCCTTTGGAGTGTGTGGATGAGCCTGTATAATGGGTAGGATTTGTAGGGAATTGGTTTGGCCTGTTTAATGGGTGGGTCGGCCTTTAGAATGGTTGGATGCGCCTGTATAATGGGTGAGTGGACCTGTAGGGTGGTTGGTTGGGCCTGTTTAATGGGTTGGTCGGCCTGTAGAATGGGTGGATGAGAATGGTGGGTGCAAAACGATTATATATACTACATTTCACTTCGTAAACGAAGTGAAATATCATTTTAATCAAATTTTTTTCTTCAGAAGAGAGCCCTTTAAGTTCATTAGAGTGTTTATCTTACAAATCTTTGTAATAACGGTTATCGTAATAATTAATTTTAAAACTTAAGATTATCTAAACTAATTTATTTCCCATTTAGTCGATACCAGTCATCAAATATTACTTTTTTAAATTCTGACATAATTGTAAAGATTTCACTAAAGTATCTAAACTAGTACAATTTATTGAAACCAATTTTTTGCCAAACATTTCAAAGAAACGTTTGTATTCTTTCTCTTTAAAAGTGGCCGAAG
Organism: Galumna obvia; assembly: GCA_034695785.1. Taxonomy (NCBI): domain Eukaryota; kingdom Metazoa; phylum Arthropoda; class Arachnida; order Sarcoptiformes; family Galumnidae; genus Galumna; species Galumna obvia. The sequence goes on along the minus strand of JAQFZM010001449.1, from coordinate 9,882 downwards.
AGTCATCATTTGATACTTTATTTGACTCTTCCTTTGACCCTTCTGACTCTTCCTCTATATCTTTGAAATCCATTCGAATTGCATTCAAATTAATGCAATTTTTAATAATTGATTCAATTAATGGATTTAAAGATAAAGTGATTAAATCTTCTGATATATCCATAAATTTAATATTCCGACACTTTTTCAAAATGTGATCAATTCTTTTATGGAATAACTCTTCGTAATCACTGTTAGATTAAATTTAATTTTTAATATAATAACAAAATATTATTTATTAATACAAATAGAAAAAAATATTCTTACACTTTATGATATACACTTCTTTTTGTCTTTTCCTTTTCAATATTAGTTAAAGTTATGATAGAATCGGTCCAATAGAGAGAAAACTGTTTGTTATAAATGAATCGCTGCCACTGTTTTGAAACCGATTCGTATTTAAACTTTTCTTCAAACGATAAATAACTCAACAATTCTTCAGTCAAATCATCGCCGAATCTCTCGAATGAGTTCTTGTTATACATTTGACACATAATTATTATATTATTGAATGAAAACTTTACTTCTCTTTTCTATTAATCACTTAAACACTTATTGAAATTATAATAATATGAACTATAAAACAAAATTAATAACTTTTATTAAAACAGTGTTTTATAAATATTAAAAAAATTTTGTATCGAAAGTAACCGATTATTACTTAGTGATTGAATCGATAATATACAAAGTATTGTTAAATCATTATCAAGGTTACAATTATTCTATTAATGAAATAGTTTATTTAATATTATCTAAATATTATTGAATATTTCTAATATATTTTCCGCCCATCTTTTGAAAAACATTTATATTCAAAAATATTTTTAAAAATAATTAAAATTTAAACTATTTATTAGATTTAATAAATTATTTTCACTAAATTTCATTAAATTTTTATTTAAGTTATATTTTATTAAAATAATATTTCATTAAATAATTTAATCAATTATATTATTTTAAAAATAACATCAAATCAAAGGTATAACTCATATAAAGATGTTATTCATTAACGGCTTATTTGTTCAGTTGTATAAAATATTACTATCAATCACCTTTACATCCATCAAAAAGCACTAGCTCTGCTCAGTTTTTACAAAAATATTCCCCTAGTGTCGAGTTCTTTGACTATCCATGCAAGTTTATTAATATATGATTAAATTTTTATCATAAAAGTTACATATTTTTTATGTATGCATACAATGATAGATAAGAATATATTGAAATATAGCTTTATTTATAACTAATAACTAAATAGCAAGTCTAGACAATAAAATAATTTATAAGAATTTTTTCACTAAAATTTTAATAAACTTTTATTAATATTATATTTTGTTATTTGTAATAGTATTTCAGTAAATAATTTATTTAAATATAAAACTTTAAAAATAATTTATTGTTTATCAAATCAGATGTTTAACTGATTTATAAAGGATTACTATATATTTGGAAAAAATTTATCTCAAAAAATTATAATTTACCCCTTATTTGTTCCATTTTGTTAAACATTTCAATCATTTATACCTTTAAATAAAATACAGTATTTAATAAAACAATTACAAACTTTAACTATAATCTTATATTTTTGTTAAAAAATAAGTTGAAAACATTATAGGTTTCTAACATTTTTAGGTAAACAATATTTTATTGAGTTATTACTAAATTATCAGGATTAGTATTATTGTTATATAGAAAGTAATTCTTAATATAAAACTTTATTTATTGAAAGAATTCTTAGTTTTTGACATTTCTTTTGCAAATATTTAATGTTATCTTCAGTTATATTCTCGTTATCTTCTTCTGAGTGAATCTCATTTAGGATAAGATATTGAAGTTTTGACAAATCAGACAAAGAATTCAAAATATTTGCATTAATATCAGTCTTTCCTAAACATAAATATTGAATATTTGGTAAATGTTTTCCAATGTCTTTGAAAAACTGCTCGTCTTTTTGAAAATCATTGATACTATTGAGGGTTAAATGAGTCAATTGCTTACAGTTTGTCAGCGACTCTGCAGTAAAGCCCTCCTCATAATAATAATAATCGCATTCAATCAATAAACAAATGGATAACTGTTTTAATTGAATGTAATATTCATTAAAAACTTGTGCCAATGATTTCATATCAATTGCATCGATTTCAAGAGTAAATGACTCCAGTTTTGTAATTCATTTGCATATTGTTTAAAGAGTTGCGGAATAAGTGATGAAATTTCATAATCTTGCTCATTTCCATAAAATCTTTGCTCACATATGTGCAAATGTTTTAATTGACTCATTTCAGATATATATTTAAATAATCTTGTATATTCTGGGACCGCTTCTTCTACTTGTGATTCACCAAAAAACGAGACTTTAATAAATTTCACTTCTCTTCATTCAATACTTGTTTCGATATATCACTCATTTTCATAAAATTCACTCAAAAAGTATTGTTTTTAAAACTTTTTTCATTAAATAAAACTCAATTGAAATGAAAAGAATTATTTCAAAGAATTGAATTATTAATAAAAGTTTTAAACTATTGAAAGATATTCCTTCAAATGAAATGAAATTTTATGGTTTTAATGAAAAATACAAAAAACAATTCTTAAAATTATTGTCAAACTCTGTTTGAAAAGTTTTGTCAAACAGTAGTCAATCAATAAAACCAAAAATCCTTTCCCACAGAAGTTATGTTAAAAATCTTTGATAATTGAAATAATATAAACATTTTAAATAAAAATGAAGACCTAATCTCATTGAAATGCATATAATTATAATTTTAACTAAACTTTTAAAAATCAAATGATTACTATATTTTAATTTACAAATAAAAAACTGAAGACTACAGTAGTCTTTGTATTGATATTTAAAAATCATATTTAATTCACTACAGTTTACAGATGTTTCACTTTTTTTCGTGGAAACATAAAACTGTTCCGACAATTATTTAAGTTTTAAATTATTATTTCAACGGAATGTCAGTTCACAGGTTTTTGAAATTATTTGATATAAATTTAAGTTTAAATTCAATTAAGTTTTATTTTAATCAATTCGAAAGACAATACAGAAAAGGCATTATATTTAAGTTATATTTTGTACTCATTTCTCAAACTTAAACCGAAAACATAATTCTTATGTTTAATCTCACAAAAGGTATTGATTTAAATAACCATTTATTTTGTAACCATTCATTAAATGAGTATAAAATGTGTCAAAAGAAACGTTTTTATAACAATTCAGTCAATAAATAATTTGACTAAAAAAAATTTCAAAAATTGTGTTAAATGACTGAATACTTGAAATATATTTTGAGCGGACCTTTAATTTAAAACCAAAGATAATATTTTTGTAAATTTTTGGTATATTTTTTGCGATTTATATATTAATTTCATTAATAATTTGTATTTTTAAAAGTCATGGAAAGACTAGTGAAGAGTATTTGGGATATGTATGGATGTAAACCGAAATAATGTCTAAATAATTATATATAAAATGATTATTAAAAAAGAAAATATAAAAATATTTGAAAAAAGTGAGGATTTGTTCAGAATATTGGCTAAAATATTGCAAAAATGTCAAAAACAAAACCTAAAATCCCTTAAATTTTATATAAAAACGATTCAAACAAAAAACTTCTCTTAAATCAACGACTGGACATCACTACTACCGAAAAATAGACCGAAATAACGACCGAAATAGTGCTGACACACAGGTGGCCAAATAATAGGGGGTCTGTTGGAGGGACAGCGCCCGCTTCGCCACTGATTGGTTGTCCGCAATCAGATTATCGGCCAATTCCTCTGTTTTCTGTCGTTTGGGCGACGGCTCGGCCTCCACTTCAGGAGAAGCCTCGACCGCAGCGGAAGACAAGTCATCTTCAGACAAAAGCATGTCTTCGTCCTCACTTTCTGTCCATATATCGAACTCATAGGTATCGACGACACCATTTGTGGTGACATCTGATTCGTTGAACGAATCTAAACAAAAGACAATTCAATTAAATAAATAAAACTCTAAACTAAATCTTAAGTCAAACCATCGAATGAGCGCTTATTCGCTGTCTTCATCTCTTCAATGATCTCATTGTCGTCTTTGTGTCCATTTACTGAATGTCGAGGACTAATACCAGTATATATGAGTATCGGGTAGTCTGGATGTGCGGCCACAGTGTGTGCATACAATTCTTCTTTATTGGTGTCTACATAAGTACAGTATAGACACTGATGTGCTATCAGTTCTCCATTAATTCTCTTATGTTTGTAGTTATGGAAGAAGTGTCCGGAGTCGGGCAGTGGTGCTTCCAATGGTGTCAGAGGTGTGCACTCAATAACTTTGCATTCTTTGATAGTCTGATTGTTTTGCTTTATAGACAAGTCTTCGGTCTCTTCAGTGTCGGCCTTAAGAAGTGTGGCCTCAAAGTTACGCGAATGAACCGATTGTTGATGAATGAGAATGTGATAAACGCTTATCGATCGGTACAGACATAAATTGCACTGATATTTACGGTATGAATGCTTCGAAACGATGTGCTCTACCTTTAGGTTTGAAATTAATTAATGAGTCATTGATTTTAAGTAAATATTTGTTTAAATTAATTGAAAATTATTTTTTTAATTGAATTCAAAACTGAAGTCCTTTTAAATTAATTTTATGCCTTTTTCTGAGTATAATAACTGTTAAACTATTATATATTTAGAGTAAATAAAAGGCTTAAAACTGCAAAACATGTGATAATGTTATATAAATAAACACAAAATTCAAATTAAAAGATAATTAAATCTTAAGACTAATAACTAGATTTGAATACCAGATCTTCGTGAGTGTAATACTGTTTGTCATCGGATCCAATTGGGTTACAGTAGAGGCAGAAGAGCTCTTCATTTGGATGTTTGTCCACCAAATGTAACAAAAACTGTTGACATTTATTTCTTGTGGCATAACATTTGTCATCAAATTTGGTGCACTTAAACCATCGGCGAAGACGTAATTCTGTTGAACTTATCTTATTTGTGGCCTCAATAGTAGACAACACTGTAATCAATGGTATCTTTCGCCTTAAATCAACATATTTTTCAATGTCTTCTCCATTGAAGACTTCCACTGTTTGTGGAACCGTTTCTTTAAATTGTCTCTTCTTTGTCTTATCTTCTGTGACACTCATTCTTCTTCTGATGGCGATATGTCTTCTGATTGAAATCAATTATTTTATAATAAAAAAAATACTATTAAATCATTTAAAAGGTTTTGTTTTCAATACATTCAAACATTTTGTTTGACAACAAAACACATTTTTATGTCTAAACATAAATTACGTCTATTTTTTCATTAATATTTGAACGAAATTTTCTATAAATATTTAGTATCTTGGTATGTTTTCCTTGTTATTATAACAGATAAAAATAAGGCCATGTTAAATATTGTTGTGAATTTTGCAATTGTCATAGGATATATTTCCGAAGTCAATAAACTAGGAAAACATTTTTTATTTTCAATAAACGATGTATTGATTGTTAAGTTCAATGAACTCTTGGACTCCAACACGACTCACAACTAATGACAGTCTCTCCCTCTTAATTAGCACTGGTTTTAAAAAACATGATTTTTATTACATTTATGAACTAATATTGGAGCTAGGTTAATGTTTATGCATATCTTAAGTGAACAAGTGACCTTTAATTGAGGGCTTAGATAATGAACTAGGCTCTAGTTATTAGACTATTATTTCATATTAAGATAGTTTACTATTACTCGTTTGACCTGGATGTTATGTTAATCTACTAATTAATTATCTTATCGTGTTAGTTTTTTCTTGCTTTGAATAACTCTTTCAGATAATTAAAAGACTAAGAATCTATTAATTCATATTTATGTGGATTTTATATAATTATATTTTTTTTGAATTTTTTTTCAATAATATTATAGTTTTTCAAAGTTTTAGAAAAATATTTAAAATTTTTGAAACTAATTAAGAGTTATGTCAAGTCCTGATCCAAACACAAATACCTCCGATTTAGGAGAAGAAAAGGTTGATTTGAAAAATGGAGAAACAGTGCAAATCCGGCCTAAAGAGGACATAGATTTTGAAAAAGAAATACCCTGGCTAATGGATGCACAGAAGGAGCAAACAGCACAAGATTCAATGGAAAGACCTTTAGATCAGGGAGTAGTGACCTCTTCTCTAAAACGTACGAAAAAGAAGATTCCAGATGTGGACCCAAAACAACCAGGAAAACAATTGACCCGAAAACGGTTGCCTCGAAAACAATTTCCCACTTCTAGTCAATATTCAGAGGAATTTTCCGATGATTCCTCTGATTACTCCTCTGATGGGTCTTTGAGTGGGACTTTGAGTGGGTCTCGCAGTGAATCTCGGAGTGGGTCTTTGTCTTCTTCTGGTTCTGAGTATGAACTAGATAGTTACACTACCGATAAGCCATCCCTTTACATTTCTGGCCCAACGAGAAGACATGGAGGGAGGGACAGGTGTGAGGGACGTCTATTTGTGCTTCGGTGCCAATTTTGTAAGGAATCGAATAAACTTTATTTGAACTCAAGATATTGTGATTGTATCGCAGGATTTGCCCCGTATTGGCACTACTCCTGTGTTTGCCGTTTCATTATCTTAAGCTACGATAAAGTGTGCAGTGGTTGTGAACAAAAGTACACTGATTATCGTATTAGACGTTTCAATAGTTTCTATGAATTCATTCTAACAAATCCACGACTGATCGGGGGTTTGGTTTTGCATTCTTTGGGTCCCATAATAATACCCCTTTGGTCAATGAAACACACGTTCAGTTCTGGCATATCTTTGAGCGACCGTTCCTTTTGGGGCTTATTTTCATTGACTTCTTTAACCATTTCAGGTCTCTATTTGTATACTTTGGGTCAAATCATTTATGAAAAGTATATGCATTGGAAGTTAACCCCAACTCATATTGAATTCCAGGATTTCGACGGACAGAATGAAGTAAAGAGTCAGACATATACTTTTCCTTTAGCCGAAGCCATACGACAACGCAATGAACTGTTTATGATTCAGTTGGTGAACAAACAACTCAAATGAAAGAATTATTCTTAAGACAAACACCAAGTTACTATTTATTTGTTATCAAATAATAAATTAATTCTAAATGTACTTGATATTATTTATGTAGAATTTGTTGTTAATATTTAAAGTTTTTCCATTAAAAAGTAGTGAATATCGATAATAGAGTTTATTATTAATATTCTGTTTTAACTAGGGATAGGAACATTTAAAATGCGCGCTTAAACATATGAACAAGTAAAGATTTTAACTATAAATTATGAGGAAAATTAAAATTCCATTCCTATATAAACTATTTAATGAATGAATGAATATTTTATTTACTTTTCCAGACATTATTGATAGTCATCGGTCACTACTTTCTCAATATAATAGAGTTTTGACCATGAAACAACGTTTAGCAAGAGTGATTCATTTTCAATATAACTAATTATTAAAGGGTTTATTTTTTAATGAACTAGGTAATGATTTTTAGGAGAAGTAGAAAAAGGGCCCTCAAAAAGGGCCCCCAATTCCTATTGCTAGTTTTAACCCTTAGACAGCCACGATATTTTTACGACGCAAACAGCCGCGTGGCAGTTTTACTGCCACTATATATCTTGCTTTTAAAATTATATTTTATCAAGTTAATTTTATTTTTAAATTATAATATAATTAATATTATTTAACCTAATTTAAATTAAAGTTAATTAACAGTGATAATTAGCCTTAAATTTCATACATCAAATTAGTCCAAAATATTTGTCCAAATTAGTCCAAAATAATCTCTAAATGTTTGTTAGCATTGAGTTTGTATTCAAAAGTTAAGACAATGATTCAGAAAATACTTTTTTTTGTTTACTAATTGTAATTTAATCTTAGCTTTTATAGTACATTTATATTATATAATATTGAAAAATAAAAGTCAAAAAAGGTCAAATGTCAATTAGTTTTCCTTTTGTTTTTATTAACTTGTTCATAATTAGGTGGCAGTTCTACTGCCACGCGGCTGTTTAAGGGTTAAGTAATAATTATAATCACAGTTTATAAACAAGTTTTTGTCAATAATTGAAAGATATTTTATTAATTAAACAAAATATTCTTTTAGAATTAAGATATGAATCTGTTCAGTGTTCTGAAGATGGTATAGAACTAGTTTTTGTGCTAGATTCTTTGAGCCAGGAATGTCCTAATAATTGTTTTGCACTCAAACTGGGATTCGTGTCATTTTTATTATTGACGAATAGTCTCATCAGTTCTATCAGATCATATGATAACTGTTGCCAAAGTAATAAAAGATCTAGATCAGCAACATCTGTTTTAAGATAATCCTCAAACATATTCATTCGATTCGTATTTCTATCTGTTTTTCTAAAGGGAATCACTGTTTCAAACAATAGTATAAACAATTCGTTCACATCTTCTTTCTGTAATATTTCAAAATTGTGACCATCCCTTTGATCTATACTGAAACCAAAATCAGCTAGCTTAAATGTTGTGCCCATGAATCTATCATTGAAATCTAGGTGCTCATAATTCTTTGGATTTACAAAAAGTATGTTTCTGGCGTCAATGTCCTGATGGAAGATATTCTGTTCGTGTAAATAAGCAAGGGCACAACACATTTGTCTGAACCAATGTTTGTTCAAGTTTTCATTTAGGGTCCAAATTAGGTTCCGGTCGTGATTTTTAGGTTTTCCCTCCTCAACGATGTCAATCATCGGTCCGTCGCACAGCTCTAGAAATATACAAACCTTTTTATAAGGAAATCCAGTGAAGGGGTCACGAATTCCAATAATATCCAACATTTGACAAATGTTTGGATGTTTCAAATACCTGAGACAATACATTTCATTCAATGCGCTTACAATCGATTCCTCTGTAGCCGCCGGTCGATACAATTTTACGGCAACCCTTTGTGGTTTCCAATGACTATCATTGCCATATAGTTTTTCACTATAGACAACCGTTGCCGCCCATACCTGTCCACTAGCACCTTCTCCTATATATTCTCCAAATTCAACGTTTAGGATGTGTTCACTATACAATTGTTGAATTTCTTGTTCATTAAGGGGAAGCACAAGAGGAACAAATTGTTCAGGTTCTTCATCTATTTGACCAGATACACTCGGAGGATCTGTATATGACTCCCAATTTTCTCCGATATGTTCCGAACCGTAGGGCCATATCTCTTCCATTGGAGCACAACCTATAAATGGTGTTTTTAGGGTTGAGTCAATACCAAAAGGAGCGAAATTGTCTTCGAATCCTTCATTCTGGGGTAATGGAACGAATTGGTTGTCCTTTATATTATCCACAACCCTTTTATGCCAATCCATATATGACTGACGATTGAAATCCGTACTCATATATGTATCACTTGATGTCTCATTTTCCACTTCTTCATCAGATGACTGACCCTCTTCTTGTTGTTCACTCATTTTTAAAAAATTCTTTTAAAGATATTTTCAATAATAAAATATTTTTGAAAATTAATAAAAAAATAATAAAAATTTATTTAAAAATTAAATAAAAAATAACACATAAAATATAAGTTTTTATTCTCATATACTGTAAAATATGTGTGTTATTAATCTGTTTCTTATAATCTGTTTCTTATAAACATAAATTAATACATTGGAGTAATTGGTATACCCAGGGCATGCCAGTTGCTATGTTTATTGGTCTCCATAACATATTTGGGGAAAAGCAGAGTAACCTAATCACAGATAATGTACCCCATGATTACAATTTGGCTCCTTTTGGTGTTCACCCAACCCTAAGAACACCATTTATAGGTTGTGCTCCAATGGAACAGATATGGCCCTACGGT
>JAQFZM010001448.1:0-18298 GCA_034695785.1 Galumna obvia | reverse complement strand
CTTTTGAATTAAATATTTAAGAAACACAGCATTTAGGGATTTTCCCCTTAAATAAAATATTTTTAGATATTAGATAAATATTATTTCTAGACTTTCTCAATTTTCAATAATAATTTAGTAAAAAAATTTTTCCTATATTTTAAAAAAGGGATAAAATATATAATTTTTAAATAAACAATAATTTATATTATTGAATAATGCAATCTTTAATTTTATTACCTTTTAAAATTAAAGTTTTTAATAATGATTTATTTATATTAAATAATTCGTCTTTTTTATCTTAGAATTCTACAAGGTTAATTAAAATCTTAATATCGTTTTTGTCATTACATTTAGGCGGCCAAATAGCCGGGATTGCCATCATTCTCCAAAGTAAATTTATTATTACAACACCTTGATGTTTTCAATTAGAAAGCTTTTAAAATTAATTTATTGATTTTAAATTATAAAATCTATTTTTCCTCTAGGTGTTCTGGAGAAATCATTTATTTAGAAGGTCTTCCTGGTTATGTCAACTTAATTTACAATCAAAACAGAACTGTTTCCTAAAAAACCGTAATTTCAAAAATATTTTTTGAGCCAATCTTTTCAAAGCTAAATAATTATTTATCTAGATATTTAACTTTCTTACTCCTACTAAACTAAATATTAATAATATATTGAATTTAAACTAGATTTCAATAAATACAGTTAACATTATCAAATAGTACCAGTGGAAGGGTTCCGGGTGGCAGACTTTACACCAGAATCCTCAGAAAATCTATGAAGATTAAAGCTTAAGTTTTTTAAAAGGAACTTGCTAAACCTTAAAACAAATAATGGATCATAAAATTATTGAATTTATTTTAAAGTTTGCTTTTGAGTAAAGTTTTTATAAATACGTTAATCATTGAAAAACAATTTTGAACCATTCATAAAGATCTGTGTCAAAATTAATCAGGGTTGATTCACATTTATTAAAAATCAATTATAAAATGCTTAACTGGTCATTGATGTGTTAACGTACTTATTATCAAGTACATTTTTGCAAGCTTTAATACAAATCATTATAGATTTTCTGATGACTCTGATTTTAAATCTATAATAAATTGGAATGTTATAAATGAAACTTTCTAGAAATTTTCTCTATGCTCAACCAATTATATAAAAATATTTCGAAAACATTGTAGAAAATATCTCCTAAACTTGATAAACTGAGAAACTTTCTGTGAAAGTTTTTTGTTGTTGAACAAGTCTATTATCATATTAATAATATGAAATGAACAAGAACATTAAATTTATTCATTTATAACATTAATATAATTAAAGTTCAACAAAAGCTTCTTATATAAATACAATATAATTATTCTCAAAATTCTAAATAAAATTAATTTATCATGATAATTTACCTCTTTTAAAGTTTTTGAAGAAAATTTAATTATTTTATTTAATGTTTATTATATAATATAAATAAAATTAGGCAATAAAACTCAATTAAAATGGTTCTATCTTGATAAAGAATATAATGATTTATTTGAAAATAAGCCCTTGGTCTATTCATTTCAGTATACCTAAATATTTGAGACCCTTTGGCTGAATTGAGTTCCTTTATATTATTACTTAGTTATAAGAAAGCAATATTAAAATAGATTAAGCAAGGCGATTTTTTCCCAACATTAGTTCCAATGATATTGAATTGCGTTAAAACTATTAGAATAACGAGTTTTTATATTGAAATAAGTTTTGGGAATCATTAGAATAAAGCAAATGATTTGATGCAAGACTTCTATTCTGTTCTTTCATTTATCCTTTTATTAAGATTTCAATATAAAAGGGAAACAAAATAAATAGAGAATATAATACTTCTTATAATCTATTTTCTTGTATTACTTTTATCTCATTTCCATCAAAGAGTATCAGTTTCTCTATTTAATGATCAGTAGTGATGTTACCCGAGTCCTCTCTTTCACTACTTATGGTAAGCCCTCACCACTTATGCAAATGTCATTTCAAATATAAATGTGAGTCAATTGAGTCAAATGTGGATCAGGTTTTTAAAGTATTCGCTAATATTTGAAACTAAATCGTGACTTTTGGCTCATATAACTATTAGAATAAATTGAAATGAGCATGTTTCTTTTACTCTTCTATACTTTTATATAAAAGATTTACTCCAAATGTATTTCTTAGTTATATTATTAAGATTTGAAACATTTTCTTTGAAAACACAAATTTATAACTCAATAAATACCGATTAAATCCAAACATTTTCTCTGAATTATTCTTAACACTAATTATTAAAAATTTATAACGAAATTCTTTACTCAAAAGTTATGGTATTTTCAGTGCTCTCGAAATAAATTTAATTTTGTAATAATTTTTGTTATTTTTCTTATTTTCATTTTAATTATTATTAAAATTTAGTAATGAATTAAAAAATAATTTAAGTCTTTAGAAGAATATTAGGGAGTGTTTAGTATTTGACTCATTAAAATGATTATGACTTTTTTCCCAGTTTTTCATATATTTTGTGAGGTAATCTTGAAAAATTAACACTAAAATATTGACGTTTTTTAATAGATTGGGTAAAAAACAAAAACTAAAATTATTTAAATGATTATATGATATGAGGTTAATGTCAAATGAAAATAATTTTTAAAAATTATTAAATTTTTATTAAATGGCTTTAAGGCTATCCAACAGTCATTCAAATAATTAATGAATTAAATGTAAGGAATTGTCACTTAAAGCAAAGAAAATTCAATAAATCTTTTATTACATTTGATTTGATTTTGTTATCTCTTGGAAACACCAAAAATAAAATCATTATTAATATCTTTATATTAAAATATATAGCTTGGTAAAAAATTAGAATATTTCAAATAAAATTTTGGCTCCTGGTCATATTCATGAGATTATAGCTGAAGATAATATATCGCTGAAGAGTTTTTAAAATTTCAAAATTTAAAAATTTTTTTTAAAAAAAACTTTTTGAAATAAATATCGAATATTTATTTCAAAACAAATAAAAAATTGGATGAAATGGATTATAACCCAATTATTACAGTTATGTGAATCACTTTTTTATTGAATAAAACATATCTAAAGACTATCTAAATAAGCAAGCTCACTTTTATGTTTTCATCTTTGTGTTTACTCTGAAATCTTGATAAGATTCACCAAGGCCGTAGTCTGGGTGATTCTATTATGTTTAGACGTTGTGTTATTAGGAAACCTAAAAATAGCAATTTATCTTGAAAAAATAAGTTACTTTATATAAGTAATTAATGAAAAGGCACTCAATTTTATTATTGATTCCCTTTATTATACTTAAAAAACAATTTTATTTGAATAACTTATATTTCTTTTATCACGATTTTTGAGTTACTGAATAACTGTTATTCCATAATAAAAATTGCATGGTTAAATCTAATATGAAAATCTAATTAAGAATATGACCTAAAATGAGTATGGTCATTTTAATGGATGAAAATAAATTGACCTTCTTGCTTCTTTGTCAAAATTAAATGATCTTTTAGAAAAATTAGTTTAGAATTTAGATAAACATTAAATTAAATTAATAAAAATTAATTAAGTTTTTATTTTTACACAATACTAATGAATGATTAGTAATAAAATTGTAATGATGTTCTAGTTTAAATTCTTTGCAAGGGCAATTAAAAATATTTTTCTTTTAAAGACATTTCCAGTATATTTCTCGACTCTATTATAATAACATTAATACAAATAATAAGTTTTAATAATTCTTTTAATGAGTATATGATTGAATGGAAAGATTTTATAACGACTTAATAAACATTTCACTTACCTCAACATATAGCTAAGGACATAACTATGTTCCGTCAAATAAACCTTAATAACTTTTGAATGGCTCAATGGATTTTTAAACTGTTTTCACTAAAATGATTCTGAATAGTTGACAATTTTTAAAAATTAATAATAATAAATTTGTACCTAGAATAAATTATTTAAATTGATGATTAACCAAAAACTGATATTTTAATGTAGATTTTGATGAATATTTTTTTAAAACTTGTAATTTTAAATATACAAAAATATTTTTTTATAATTACCATAACAAATGAAAAATATTTTGGTGGCCAATTGACCTCCAAGAGCACTTTTTTGGCCAAGCCTTCAAAAAAATTTTAAATAAATTATCAAGATAATACATGGATTCGGGGTAGAATTTTACGCTGATCTCGATTATTTAATAAGTTTTTAATACAATTGCTAGTTTTTAAATGTTTACAAATAAATTGTTAAAATAGGGTAATTTAATTAATTTCTTCAATGAAATAAATATTTTCAGGATCAGTGTAAAATTCTACCCCGAATTCATGTATTATATTGATAAATTATGACAAATTTTTTTGAAGGATTGGCCCAAAAAAAGTGGTCGTGGAGGTCAAGTTACCACTACAATATTTTTCATTTGTTATGGTGATTAATAATCACTGATTATAAAGATATATTTGTGTACATTGAAAATTACAAGTTTAAAAAAATATTCTTCCAAATATCCATTAAAATATCAATTTTTGTTTTATCATCAATTAAAATATTTTTATCTAGTTACAAATTTAATATTATTAATTTTTTAAAATTGTCAACTATTCAGGATCATTGTAGTGAAAACTGCTTAAAAATTCATTGAGCCATTCAAAAGTTATTAAGATTTATTTGACGAAACATAGTTATGTCCATAACTTATCTCGTGATTATAAATTAGAAAATTTTAAACACATTTTATGTTTCGTTTTAAATGAATCGTTAAATAAACAAAACAATTATTTAATGAATAAAATTTGATTAAATGATTATTTTGATAACATTTAATAAGTTTTATAAAACAAAAATAACTGCTTATCATTCAAATACATTTCAAACTATTTATAGTTATTAATAAAAATATAATTTAGAAAATTAGTTAAAATAAGTCCTACAAATGTCTAATTTCATTAAGATCTGTCCAACGCATTCTCAGAGACAAAGAAATCCAAAAACTATTTATATTTAGTATTCATAGGAAAGGACTGGTATTTATATATTTTTTGAATAAAGACATCAATAATTATTGTTCATAACTTATGAATCATTAGTTAATCACAAAAAATACTAATTATAAGAAAAATTAGAAAAAAGTACCACAAAATGTACTCCACTTTACGTCAAGACTTTTAAATGAAGAGTAAATTTTTTGAGTTTGAATTGAGTGGATTTCATTATTTTAATCTTTAGTAATATATAGTAAACAATGTTTGAGAGTATTAGCGGTGATATTACATGTGTTTTGATGTTCACGAAAAGTGCTTCCATTGTCTCATATCTCATATCAATTCTTTATTTGATATGTTTTAATGGTTTTTATTCATTAATTTCAAAGAGAAAAAAAGTTTGATTTTTTTCTATTTTATTATTGTATGACTGAATGTTAGGTCTAATTGTGCTTGGTCATCAAATACGTTTATTTTGATTACTGCAACAAATAATATGATTAAATAAAGGCACTCAACTTATAATATTGATATTTTGGAGTCCCTCCGGTCGTCATCACATTCGCCAAAAGTATTAATGGATGAGAAGAGCGAATGGAGTAATCTTTTAGTCACAATTCAAACAGTTTTGCTTCCAATAGAATTGAGTTGAATTGAGTGCACTATTTTTTATTAAGATTTTTGCTTTTGATAAGAGATAATCGAATAGAGAGTAATAGTAATGCCATTTATGTGAAGTGCAGTCGGGTTTCAGTTTACATGAAGACGACGGTCTGCGCTCCACCGCTCAGACCATCTGATTTTGATGCTCTAAAGGAGTCACATCTCATAACAACCTTTACTTACATCACTTCTGTAAAAGCAATTCAAGTATCATTAGGTTTAGTATGTCTGCCCCCAGAGAGTCAATCACCAGTGCATATATGAAGAGCCGTATTATTCTGTTTTTCATTCACTATGAGATCAACACATTTTAGTCATAATTCAAAAATCGGCTTTTTTTAAGTCAAATCAAAACAACATTTCATCAAAAAAACATATCATTTATTTATTATCCAATCATTTATTTTTTAACAGAAAATATCCAGGATTATGCTCTAGCAACTATACTATAGCTCAAATAACACTATTTGAACAAAAAATACTTTATTTTAACAAAAAATATAATTTCATATTTATGTTTCTATTTCTCAAAGAAGGAAATAAATTGAATAAAAATAATAAACTTGGTTATTTATAAAAACATCTAACATTTCTAATGCATAAATAAAATTCCATTAAAGTAAACAATTTGAGAAAGTGCATAAAAGTGCATTGTTCATATTATTATGTGAAAGCATTAGCTAATAGTAGGGGTCAATAGAATCTATTTAACATAAAACCATTACTACTTCGGAAAACATTTCTTTTTTGATGGCTTTTGAATTTCAAATCAAATTTGTTTTTCGCGATTTTTCAATAAAAAGGGGATCAAAACCTATTGCTTTTAAATCGATACTTCAATGAATTCTTGAGAGACAACAACGACAGATATGCTGTCCCTTAAAACTAAATTAGAATATTATGAAATACAACATTCAATAGTTTTTCTTATTAGACATGAGTTGAGAAACAATTATTACATAATTTGTGTATCGATTCAGTATTACTAACGCTTCTAAATATAGACTTTTCTTTTATATAACAAATGATTTAATATTTTGTTTCTTTGTCTTCGAGTATATAATAAGGAAATAATATATTTTAATCACTTAACGGAAGACACGCTTAAAGGAAATACACAAATGAAAGCCATTAATCATTGAAATAATCAATGATTTCGTGTATTATTTCTTAATTAAGAACTCATTTAAATTCATTCAATAATCGATTATAGATTTGATGTGAAAACTGTTAGCCATCGATACACTGAAATACTATCAAATTTATAAAATTTATTGTTGATAAAAACTTTCCAAGAATATCGATAGTACCAAGCTCAATTTCACAGTATTTAGTAATATATTCAAATGAAATGAATTTTTAATTTAATTTTATATTTGTTTTCAATCGATATCGACGTTAATATCTGTATTAACCGATTATTAGTGCAAATATTTTGAGACAAACAAATAATGGTATCATTTTTTGTCCGATGATTTGTGCGATAGTCTTATCGATTCCTACAAATTTCAAAATAATTGAATAAATTTAGTCATTTAGTCATTAAATTAATTAATTCCCAAAATTAACATAACGTTTAGATAAACGTTTGAAATTTATTACAAGTTAAACATTTGAGATTACCAAGTTATCACAATCTTGATTAAAGTTAAACTATGAACTTGATTATATAAACTTAGATCAAGGTAAGAATATGATGAGAAAGTGCTCTTAAATGTAAATTTCAAGGATTGAATTTCATATGTTTTGTAATAATATTCAAAATTTAAAATCTTATTATTTTAGAAACATCCAATTGATTCTAGTATAAACACCTTGCTCAGATCAATGGTATGTTTTGGTTCTAAAATTATTTTAATGAACTGTTGTTTGTTATTCCAGTTTTAAGACTTTAAATTAGTTTATAGTTTTGACTTTAAGGCCAAATACTTTAATTTATTCGAACGAAAAATACTTTATTTCAAAATTCAAACATTTTTTTCCAAAAGAAAAGCAATTAATTCGGAAACAAAAAACTTATTTCAGTTATTAAACGCTTTAAGGCATTTGTGTCGACCAATAATTAAATTTTGAAAATATTTATAAAAAAGACTTTTCTTATAAGAAAATTAATACCTTTTTGTTAATTAAATCAAAAGAATGAATGGATTCGCAATTTATGAGTCAAATCAAGTGATCAAAAGAGCATTTGTTTGATTAAATAAATTGATTCACGAATTCATTATCAAAATGAGAGACAAATTAATTAAGTTTTGGGTCGGAATTCAATTAAAACATTAAACTAATAGAGTAAAGGAATGAATACAACAAACCATAGATAGCGTGAGATATAGCACTAGTCGTTCATTAGATACACAAAACTATTGGATATCCATTCAAAATGATTGAATGGATGGCCTTTCGGGTAATATTGGTTGCTTTGGTAATTTCATAAGAGATGAGATGAGAGTGAATCCACTTTTGGACTTCTTATGTCTAATAGGGAGCCGATGCTGTGCTGTTTAGAGTTGTGCTAATACTTCAATAGTTTTAGGTTTGTCTCATATGTTTGATTGGAAATGTAACTGAAATTGGTTTTTGCTGTTTTCAGGCGTAACCGTATGCCAATCCTTGTTTGATGTTTGATGATGGCATTCCAATTTCACAATTGCCATCCAGGATACCAAAAGCACAGAATACAAGCGCTACCAT
Organism: Galumna obvia; assembly: GCA_034695785.1. Lineage (NCBI taxonomy): Eukaryota > Metazoa > Arthropoda > Arachnida > Sarcoptiformes > Galumnidae > Galumna > Galumna obvia. The sequence goes on along the minus strand of JAQFZM010001448.1, from coordinate 9,947 downwards.
TCCATGCCTTTTATCATTATTTCCTTTTTGAGTGCGACTATAGCTCGATATAGATTTACTTTACGTGTACTTCAAATCAAATGCCATTACTTTTATAGCATCGGATCGTTTCTCCAAAAGAAAGATTGACTGCCCCCAAGTCTTAGTGCTTTACCATTGTTTGATTGGGACGTACAATAGAGAGAACAGCATAACTCTTTTAATAACCCTTATTGTGTTTGGCCTATGAGAGGTACTAATTAACTATTTGTTGTTCAACGGAACTCTTTTCCTAATATATTATCCGATTCTGTTTTGCGGACATAATTTTCGATCTGACCTTTAGATTGAGATAAGATGTCATTAGCTTTTCATAAAACCAATGCTTACATTTTAATATTAAGCGAATGTCATATACAGAGTATATATATAGAGCCCTCTCTTTAGTTGGTATTAATTTTATTGAATTTGATTTCAAAGAATCCACTTGAGTTGCAAATCCAAATTACCAAGTTAATATGCTTTCATTACCATTAAAATTAGGTTAAATTTATCATAAATATAGTGAAATCTTAATGTAATTTCTTCTTTAAATTTTTTTAAAATTTAACAAGGGAGTTTTAAAATTTAATAAAGGCTCACATAAATCTTGAGTAGCTCTTAAAATATTGGCTGAGTTATCTAGCAGGTTCTGGTATCTTTTCATAAAAAACTACTTTAATATTTATTCCAAAATAATATGACTTCTTTTAAAAAAGAGATAATCTTTGAAATCCTTGAAATCAAATAAAATACAATTTCTTTAAACATAAGAGAAAAGTTGTTTTGATATTTCGATAAATAATGGTTTCGATCAGTTCTTTGTTTATTTTAAAACTTTTCTCTTAACAAAAAAGTTTAGAATTTCTCAGTTCTTTGATCTGACAATAAATTTCTTATCAGACAAATGTTTGGCCAAAAGAGCGGCAAAACAACAGATTTTTTATTTTGTTATAAATCGCTTTTAAAATTAAGATTGAATTTCGGAAAATTCAATCAAACACTCAGAATAAAATGTAAAGACATGTGATCTGAGTCGAGAAAATGATCCTAATATTAATAATAGCAAAGGATTTGAAATAAAAACAATAAAAACTAATGTATTGAAGAAAGTGTTTGGAAAATAATTTCAGAAGTAATTTAAAGGGAAAAAAGAGTAATATTTATGTGTAATACTCGCGAACTCAGATTTCAGATCAATTTTGATGAGATTTTACGCGCTATCAGACAAAGTAAATGCCTATTAGTCGGACATTCAGTTGCAATACAATGATTCTTAACCAAAGAATTTTGTTATTTGCGCTCTTTTTTCCGGTTCATAAAAATTTCTCTTCACATTTACTCAAAAGAAACAAACCTTTTATTTTCACTGAAAATCATATATTAGAAGATAAGCGATAGGTTTTGAGAAACGCTCTTCCCTTCACTTTTAATCATTAATTTCCTATTTTTGTGTTTAAGACATTTGTGTTACTCTTTTGTTGATTAAATTTATCTAATTTTTGATATATTATTATATATTAAACTAAAATAAGAATATTCTTCACTTTAATAGTCATTATTAGAAAAGTAGTGCAAAAGTAGAAAAGGGGTGCGATTTTGTGCCATTTTATATGACTTTTTGCTGCCTTAATGTTCGGTCATTTAGAAATTTTATCGTCTTTTCTATGGGTTGTATTGGCCCAGAAAATTGCCCTAAAGATTGGCGGGTTGTAAATATGGTTCCCTTAATAGGCTAAACATCTATTATTGTAGACTTTATGTTACATTCCATTAGAATACATATATATTCAGGTAATGCAGATAAAGAGAAAGTGAGTTGTGTTCAGGAAAGGGCTCACATAAAAAAGATAAGCTCTGATGGAAATGATGGAAAAGTTTTCATCACTTACTCTCACTTATCTCAGAATAATTAACAAGATTTCAAACATTTGACGATATATTCATACATTAAATCATTCATAAAATATTGAGTTAAGACTAAAATAGAGAGAAATGCATAAAATTGAAGAAAAAATCCACTTTTTCTTAAGTAAGACAAATCTTGAGCCTAAACTCAAATTCTTTCACTTATGGGTTCTTTTCTTTTGCTGTCGGAGTAATGCATTTGCAAAATAATGTGTAGTAAAGTATAGCACGTCTACAGTCTATACAAATAAGATATATATTTATATACACTTTTAGTATATATAATATATACTTCTTTTGTCTATTCTATAAGTCTTTATGTGTTTCGATATAAATTGTGTTAAAGTATAATATCGGTCGACAATGAAAAGTACTTATAGGGAATTGAGTAAAGAGGATGCCTCCGATACGGTGGCGCACACGAACACGACTCAGCTCTTTGTATGGTAATTAGGATAATGGCTTCAACCGAACACTTTCCAAATGCAATTTACTCAACACTACTTATTTTTAACTTAAGGTTTAGGCCCAGAGTTGTTATAGATTTGCATCACATGTGGGTATTGAACAAATAAATGGAAAGATCGTGTCTTTCCTTTCACACGAGTGATGCACTGCTATACTCAATAGTGGCAGTGCATCAAAGCCACTGCTTGTGCTCACAGCCTGTGCTCTCAGTCTGTGCTCACTGTATTGCCTGTTGTTCACTTGATTTGTCGACACTATTTTTTTATAAACTGAATACACATTTATTGCTATAACCCTAAAAAATAGCTCAGAATTTGATATAAATGCGGAATCAGTTCCAATACTGTTGCCATACATTGCAATAGATATCAGTTTCCCATTTAGTGTGAGCTAACACTCGATTGAGCAGTGCTTTCATGTTATCCCGTAATGTAAAGACACTGTTAGGTCGACTCTCGGGAGATCTCAATATTTGCACTAAAAGCCAGCTTTCATTACAAACGAGAATATTTCAAATTTTAGTCGCATTAATGGCTCAATAAAACACATTTACTATTACTTAATCTATTTTAATGTTTGGCCTAAAATGGGTTCTCAAACCAAATATAATTTAATAATAAAAACAACTCCTTTTTGTTAATAAATATTTGATTCAATTCTCAATTCAAAACATAATTCAATTGAAAATTCAATTACCAAAAGATTGTTAGAAACCGTTAATAATAATTAAAACTTAAATTTCATTCAATTATTTGATCAGAAAATTCATGAGAAATAATTACACCAAAACTCTAATTATGATAAAAACTTTTGCATTCATTTATTTGTTTCTTTTCTTTAAGAGAAAGAGAGAGAGAGAGAGAGAGAGTATAGAAACGCACAGAAATAGTATAGAAATGTGTAGAAAATAAAACTTTTCTCTTCTGTTCTCTGTCTCTGTGTCTGTGTTTAACATTAATTAAGTTATACTAATGAACGAGAATTTTATAGCGAGGCTTAACTGTACAGTCGTTGAGATGACGCGAAAACACTTCAAAAACTATCGCATTAATGAGTTTACAATTTATTCATTTTCCTAATGAGTCGCAGAGCGTTCGCCAACTTTTTTCTTTTCAGCGCTCATTATGTAAATGAAGTCTCTGTTCGTTACCAACAAAATTCATCCGAAAAAACTAATGCTTAAAACAGAGTACAACTCTTATGGGTAGGCCTTCTCTTTCCTCTTTTGAGCTAAACTGTCGAAACACAAATGGAAATACAGTGTAAGGCTTGAGTGCCAGACATTAAATTAAATTAAATTAAACTCGAAAACTGCATAAAAACCATAAAAGCATTATATATATTACATAAGACCTAAAACTGGATTATTTCGAATTAAATCTAAATTTTATGAAATATATTTACATTTCAAATATATTAGTATTTCCATCAAATTTTGTCACATTTTCTCCATTAGAGGCGGATTTTAACTAATTTTTTGGTTTAATCATTGAATTTTCAAATATTTTTTATGCTTTTAATCGTAATTTTAATAAATGGATACTTTAAGTAGTTTTTGGAAAAGTGGAGGCGTTTTCAATAGTGGGGGAGATTTAACTCTAACTCAGGCCATATATTAATCCATTAAATAGTATGGCTTCCCATCACTTAAAGTTTAGAGAAAGAGACACTTTTTAAATTTATTTAAACCACTATATTCTGAGTCAAACCTTACTCTAAGGAAACAAATTTTGGAATACCGTTTCTATGAGAGTAATAAAGTTAAGCCACCGCCGATTATACCAAACATAACATAATATTGCAGTCAATAAATAAAATACTTCGATATCAAAGAATATAAAATGCGATGAATCACTCATTCGTTACAAATGATAACCAAGATTCACAATTTTTAAAGTACGCGCTTGAAAATATGAATAATACTTGATAATCATTGGTCAGGATCTTTTTATAATAGAGAATTGACCATGAAACAACGTAAAGTAAAGGTTAAATATTGAATATATAAATGACTATTATAGGGTATAATTTTTATATTAACATGGTAATAGTATTTGAGAAGGCAAAAAAACATCGCTTCAAACATCGCTCGATTTTCCGAATCTGGATTATAACTCAATTTATAGAGGGATAACCAATTCGGTCGATTCCTTCATATAAGAAATTTGGTAAATTTCCCATTGATTTAAGAACCGGTTGTCGTTTAATCAAATTTGTCGCCAATTTTTGGTGATTTTGCAAAAAATTAAAAAATTATGGTTTAAAAGCTATAAATATAATGAAAATAGAGTTTTAAAATACATAAAATAAGATTTTTTTGAAAATAAAATCGATTTTTTGGTAAATTTGACAATTTTTAAGCCAATTATAAAAATAAAAATAACAAAAAGTAGCCTAAAAACCCTAATGTTTAAACATTAGCACAAAAACAATAAAAACAATGAAAAATCTCATTTTAACCACTTCTGTCAATCCCTTTCCTCATTTTGGACTTCAAATTTCGTCTCAACCCTTTCCAATCAAAACTTTTTGCAATTAACTCTTTTATACTAAAAAAAGTTATTTCATTATTTAAATGTATTTCAATATTGAAATACTATATCTATTTCCTAATATTTACATAATTATTCAGTAAATACTAATTAATTGCTCGATAAAATTATTTGCAATAAATTGTAAAGAGAGACAGAAATCTAAATTACATTAACTAAATCGAGATATATTTATATGGTTTTGTAATTTATTTAAATGGAAAATATATTTGTTTATACTCTAAACTATAAAATTTATATAAATTTATAAAAAATATGTTTATATAAAAAAACACTTTTGGATTAATTTTAAAAAAGAGAATCATTTTTAATGAATTTCTTTTTATAGTTTCAAAGAAAAGAATAAATTTATATGACTTAAAGTAAATGAATCTAAAGAAGATATTAATCAGTTCCTATTTATCAGTAATTATTAAAGTAAATAATAAACAAAAAACCCTAAAAATAATTATAGAATTTATGATTAATACTGATATAATTAATGGTGACTTTTCTCAGTTATTATCTTATATTTAAGTCAAACCAAATTATATGTAGAGTTGGCAAATTTCTCGTATTTCGAAAATGCCTAGAAAGTTTCCAGAAATTTTCGCAAAATTTTCTCTCAATGGGATTCCCATATTAAAATTAAATAAACGGGAATCCTATTGAAAGTTGATTATACATTTTTTATTAAAAATGTCACAAATTTATGAATTGTAAATCATGGAAGATAATAATAATGCATGTTTATTATAATTTTGACAAAATAAACAAAATTGAAGTCAAATAATGTATCATTATTAATGATTTTTTAAAAAATTATTTAATTGGTGGATTGGGTTCTCTCAATTTTTTGCCTATAGATAATTTTCGTATAAATTTATTTCTTATTAACGTAATACAGTAGACTCTCCCAGTTGTGACTCTCTGAGTTGTGAAACTCTCCCAGTTATGAACCTTTTTTAATTTTTGAAGGACTCGCTATACATTAAAATCTATTAGTTGTGACTCTCTGAGTTATGAATTCTCTCAGTTATGAACAGATTCTCCATGCATTTGCTCATTCATATCTGGGAGAGTGCACTGTAATATCAAATGAAATTGCATTTTAAATATTAAACGATACTTGAAAGTTGATATGACCTTGATTACTTACAGACTATCTTCAGATATATTGATAGCTCAAAAGTCTCAGTGCTAATAGTGGTCATGACTATCACTATCACTATGAGTATGTAATGGCGCCCTCAGAGCTTCACCCAAAGGACAAATCATTTTTCAATTTAAAGACGTTTTTCCCGATATTTTAGAGAATACTTAAGAATAATAATTTAACAAAAGTTTTGATAATAACAGTTTTATTTTCTAGTAAAAATGAACTTGTTTATTTCTAAAGTATATTTAAAAAAAAGAAAATCCAAATTACATAAGTAAAATAAATTAAGAAATAGATGATCTAGATAATTATTTAACTTCCACGTCTATCATTTTAAAGTTTGAGAAAGTGTTTGATTATAATTTTTAGTATTAGTTATACTGTATTAGTATTAGTATTAGTATTATCTGTTTAATCAAAAGTCGTGCAAAAAGGTTGTGCAATGAGAAGAAATCCTTAATTTCATTGACTATTGCTTTTAGCGTTGAAATCGAGTTTTCCACTACAAGAAGGAGGAGGAGGAGGAAAGTCAATGGAATTTCACTTCTTGTCATTGAATTTCAGAAGTTTTTCATTTCTAATTAGAAGAAAACTCTGGTTCTCTCAAAATTTCTTCAAATATTTTATTAACGAAATTGACTTAAAATTTTTCCGTTTTTACTGATATTATTTCATTTGTGTTCCGACAAAATAATGATATTTTATTATTGAGACAAAATCCTAATTAAGTTTTTCCTCTTTTAATTGTCTTTAATTAAGAATTATTTTTTTTCTCAAAGAAATTCTATTAATTAATTATTATTATTATATATTTTGTAAACAACTTAACAGTTATATTCCTAAATCATTATTCAAAATTCAAAATACGAACTGTTATTTGTGATATAACAAAAGTTAAAGATGTTATCTTGGCCACATTTCGCTTAAAACACCGATCAACTTTTCAACCAAACTTTGTGAACATTTTTATTTTTTTTAATTCTTAGTTTCACTTATTAGTAGTTTTTAGTTATTTTTAATTAAAAATGAATTCATCCGATGAACAACAAATCCATTTCAATAGTAAAAGTAATTCTGTGTCAGAAAATAATGAAAATCAAAAAATATATGTCAGTGAAGGAGAAGAAGAGTCTAACAAAGGAGGAAATGATGACACAAATTCTGAAGAAAGAACTGTATCGTTAGAATACGGTCTAACCGATGGATTGATTCATACCAATGAATCGATATTAAAATCTATTATGGAATCTCAGCAAAAGACAGCTCACAATCAAAATGTTTTGCCTCAAATTAATATCACTCACGAAGACTCCGATGAAATCATTGATACTTATGACAATTCCAATGATAACTCTATGACTATGGACTCGAAAGGGGCCACTTTAGATCCTAATTATTGTGAGACATCATCTTCTAAAGCATACCAACAGAGAAGGGATTCTATAAGGCTCTCTCTTCAATCATCTAATTTGGATTTAGGAAATGCTATTGAAGTAAATAAAGTCAGTTTTGGTTACTCTAAGAATATATCTGTTTTGACGAACATCAGTATTAATGTTCCTAAGGGTAAGTCATTTCACTGAAGGATAAATCAATTTTTAAAAATAACAGAATTAAAACTAAATGAGTTTAAGTCTTTTTTTTTAATATTTAGAATTAACTACTACACAAACAAGACTATTTACATTCATATTGAATATTACCTAATTTTGCATAGGGCAAACGCTCCTAATCAAATTGAACAGTAACTAACAATAAAATGATTATTTTTAAAATTTAATTCGAAATCAAATTCAATATAAATACTTTTATTAAATTATATTTTAGTTTTAATTTAGTTCATTAAATGTAAAATCTTTGAATAAATGTTAGAGTTTAATCTGTTATTGTGATTATTAACATGGAAATATTTTATTTAAATGTATTTCATCTATTTATCTCTTAAGAAGTAAAAGAAAATTAATTAAATATGTGAGTCATTTGTGAGTTGGTCTTATAGTTTATTTGCAATCAAATAATTTTTATATAAAATGGAAACTTGTAAATTTTATCCATTAAAATTCATAAGTATTTTCATTCATTAATTCGTTTATTTGTGATAATTTATAAAAATTAAAAGTATTTTATTTACTCAGAATTTCTGTGAAATCTTTGAATGGAATAAAATTCAATAATTTGATAATTTATTTTTATTATTTTTATCTTTTAAAGGTTTTGAACATATTATTCAAATTCTAAATGAGACAAAAAGTGAATTGCATTAAAATAAAATATTTCAACATTAGATCAAATATGTAAACCTCTACTATACTAAGTCTAGTGGTTTAGAATATACAAGACTACATAATTAGAGCACTTTTTCGTGAACTACCCTAGTTAATGATTAAACTTTAATCAAACCTTTACTTGATTTATGCAATCTTCAGATATGTGTCCCCCAACAAAACATCACTTATTTAAAAGTATATCTGACCTCGAAATTGTAAAATATTATCAAGGGAATTATATTAAGATCATCCTTAAAATTCTTACTTTATTTTTGATATAAATTTATTTAAAATAATTTAAATTTGATATATAATCGCATTTTTGTGACTCAAAATAGATTTTAATCAATTGACAAAATTTATTAACAAAATATATTTATACAAGATTATTTCCTATATTAGATTAAATGAAGTAATTATATAAAGTTTAATATCAGAAAATATTCTTTAAAAACTTCATCTAAAATCTGAAAATTTTCTGAATAAAAAGTAAAGAAATTTTGTAAAAATAAAAAAAATTATTAAGATATTTCACAATTTAACAATTCTTAATTGTATTTATGGAATAAATATTTTTAATATAACGTTTGAACCAAGAATTATCCATTTAACCCAAGAAGGATCAATTTAATTATGATAATCTATTTTTTGAATGACATATTCAGTAACATTAACTCATTTATCTTAATTTAAATGAATTGTTTTCTTTAATTTACTTCAATTCTAATTTGATTACATAAAACAATAGTAATTCCCATTAAATGTATATTTAAATGACATTTTATCTAAAATTAGATGTTTTTTTCAATAAAACTTAATCTTTTGATTGAAATGATTTAATTAATTCGATTAAACTTTTGATTTAAAGGAACTTTAATTATGTTGAAAATGAAATTTAGCTCAAATCCACAAAATGTCAAAATATAGAATCAATGAATTTATTGAAGGCTTTTTAGTACTTTTGAACGAAATCAAGAAAACTAAATGAAACTGACATTCACTTAAGCTTTCATTGAATCTCAAGCATTGATTTTTAAGGACTTTTTAAATTAAACAAAAATTTCATTCAATCAAAAAAATGTGACTAAAATTAATATTTATTTAAATGACGTCATAAGCTTTGAAAAAATATGTAATAAATTGACGATCGATTGAATTTACGTCAAAACATTTAATTCCTTTAATTCAATGTTTTATTAGTCAATACTTAATTTTAGTGAATTTTTGTGAATCCAATTATATAATCCGTTACTTTTGATTAATTGTCAACTCTTTTAAAATTATAGCCAAAAATTATAACCACTAAAAACAAGTCATAATTACATAACATTTCATTCAATTTTTTATAAAATTTATATAAATTAATGCAATTTTAGAATTTTATTTAAACTTATAAAAGTTATTCATATAATTTTCGTAAATTCTAAAACTACTGGTATAATACAGTACTATATAGTATAATAAAATTTATTGCTTTTATTATATTTATTATTTGAAATTTAATGCAAATTTTTTAATTAATAATTATATCTTAATTCAATACAAATTTGAAATTATCCAAGATAAGTTTTACACTACTACTCTAGAAATTTATCT
>JAQFZM010001447.1:0-18299 GCA_034695785.1 Galumna obvia | reverse complement strand
AGAACCTTTAATTGTCATTTTAATCACTTAAAACAGACTTAAATTACTAATTATTATCTAAAACTTCTGCAATAAACCTTTAAATTTAGCATTTTTCAATTAAAATTTTTTTAGGCTTATTTCTCTGCTGTGAACCCTTTGAATTGTAAATGAATTTCTTATGCATCTGCTCATTCACAGCTGGGAACTTCTTCTGTATTTGTAAATACCAGTTATGTTTAATTATGTGGAAATAAAAGCCATTTTACAATTTAGTTATTATAATTTGTAAGTTTATTAGTAAGAGCTTTGTTAAAAGTATATCGTTATTAACAGAGTTTAGACAACTTTTATTTCTACGCTTTACTAAAATAAAACTATCATTTGAGAAGTATTGCCAAATTAGATGACTTTCTTTAAACAATATTTCTTTATTATATGTTTTTAATTATAATTGTTTTTGAAAATTAAATAAATATTGAATACTTATATATTAAAAATGTATAAAACATTTTCAGGTATATTTCTTTCATGTATTAATATTATAATAATACATTATTATATTTAAAAGGGATAAATCATTGCAATCCTTTAGCCCACAATTTGAAATCATTGGTCAAAATCCTTTACTTTAATTATTACTAACATTTTGCAAGAATATCATAAACAATGAGTCGAAATGATAAAAGTGTCGGAAAATATTATTATTATTATTAAAAATTATGACTTAAATTACTCGAAAGCAAACATTAAATTTCCAAATATTGTTAAAATTTGAGTCTATTTGGAACTAAAGTTTCCGGACATTAATTTCTCAATAAAATATAATTTTTATATTCATAGAAAACTCTATTTATAGACTAATTATAGAATCTATTTAATAAAATTATAGATATTAAATATTAAGAACAATTTTATATATTTTAAATGATATATTAATTTTGAAAAACAGCTAAAATGGATGAGACAAATGAAGACGAGCCTTATGTGGAAAACCATTTAAATGTGCCGCAGGTATCCACCCCTCGCGATGCCTGGTAATGAATCCTGGTAACAATGGCAGGTAGCTTTTATTGTTAATGATATTCAAGTCATAGACCACCGCAATAACTATTATTATTCAATTTGTGTTAAGTTTTTTAAACTTTTGTGAAAATATATGTGTTTTACATATAAATTGTGATATAATATATTCTAAACTTGATTTTTACCTCTTTTTTGTTATTATAATCTCAATAATTAAAATCAATGTTAACTAATTGTCTAAACATTCAAATAAATGTCGAATGAAACCAATCTTTGGGTAGTTTTTGTCATTTGTTTGTCAAAGAAATCCAATAAATATCTGGAATTTTTTGAAGTAATACTCATTTATTGTTAAATTAATTTTGTTTTCAAAGTTTTATAACTTATAAATTTTATAACTTATAAATTATAAGTTTTATATAATGAATAATTTTAGATCTAAAATAGTTTATGATTTGAGTAAAATCATTAAATTCAGTAAAATTGAGTTTTCAATGGATTAGAAGAATTTTTTTGAAAATTGAATCAACGAAATGATAATAAATTTAAATATAATATTTGAAATAATTTAACTTAATTTTAATTCTTATCTTTTGCTTTAATTAAATAATTTAACCAAGTACAACTGACTAAATTGGAAGAACCCATTTTATTTTTATTATTAAAGTATCAAAAATACAAATCGGCTTTAAAGTAAACACATATAAATTAAATGATAATTAATTAAAAGTTATTTTAGAGTCACTAATAAAAACTATTCCTCTTTTAAATTGAATTCTATTTTAAAATGTAACCTTTCGAAAGTGCTTTATGGAAATGTTCAAGCTAATACTAATGCTAATTCAAATGATATTATAGTATTTTAAACTTGTTAATTTATGGAAGTGTTTCAAATGGTGTTCTGATAACAATCAATAAAAATGAGATTCGCTCTAAATTTGTCTCAAAAGTTAATGAAAGTTTGAGCGGAAATTTTGCCAAAAGAGGATATCCCAGTCTCTCATTCATTCTATTAAATGTGTTGAATGCGTTAAATGCGTTGATTTTATTAAACAAATTTGAAAAATCATAACTAATTTTTATACATATAATTATTATAACAATTATTATATCATTTAATTCTATATAAAATTGGTTTAATCTTTAAAAATAGATATCATTTCAATTTAAATATTAAGTTTAGAATAGGTGGGAGTCGTTTAGTAGAGTTAGTTATCTTTGTTTCAAAAATGCATTTAATATACAAATAAAAACAATTTTTTAATGGAATAAAATTGTTTCATTGCATTAAACATCTAAAAATAATCTAGTCAATTTATTGATTCATACCTAACTATAAAAATAATGTAAAAATGTGGTGAGGAAGACAAACAGACAGACAGCTCTTTTTATTGAACGTATTAGATGATAGAGGGCTCAAATAGGGTTGAGAGAGTGTTGAGAGAGGGCTGAGAGAGGGCTGACAAAGCCATCGAACGTCATCGACAGAAGGCATCACTTATTCATATTATTTGAGAGATAACTTCCCCACAAAACTAAAGTCTCGACTTTTGCTAAATGTTAAAACCCATTGCTTTTAATAGTTTTATGTATGAGTTTTGTTACCAGTGGTGATATGTTTTATGAAACATTGACTCATATATAGTTATATTAGTGCTCAATGTTTTGAGTGTGAGTTTTGTTGAATTTCATTATAACAACACTAAAAATATTCGTCAATAATATCCTTAAAGACGTATAAATAGTATAACAAAAATACATCTTTTAATATAAATATCACAACAAAATAATGTCAACGCTTTAAACAATTGGATTTAAATTGAGTTTTAAAAGTGTTTTATTTGTCAATATTTGAATGAATCGCTAATTTACTCATCATTTGTTTTATTGACTAAAATTGTGTTGAAATTAAAATCAAAAATAATATTAAATTAAACGATGAGTTGGGGCGAAGAGCTATGGGTTTGTATGACTAATCAATGCTTTTAATAATAAGATAAGTTTAGATCTCATTTCAAACTCTATTACAATTCAAATATTGATTTTAATAACTTTAAGATAAATATTTGTTTTATCTCTCATTGTTTCAAAAGTATTTTAAAATTGAGTTGAATTTAACGCCTAATAATTGAAAAGTATTTTATTGTTTATTTACACAATTTCTTTGAAAAAGTTATTATTTAATCTAAATTCAAATCAAATTTAAAGTTCAATCATAAGTCTTGATCTCTTTATTATCGATAGTTAATAGATTTAATATGAAAACCCATTTATCTATAGATATGTATATATTTAACACTTTTTTTTCTCAATTTAAGCGATTTTTATGATTAAAATTTAAAAAATAAATTCTTGTCTTAAATTAGGTCTGCATTGACTCCAATACTAATCTTAAATCTTTTTATACATTTCGGAGTAAAAACAACTAATAAAACATTTGAATGAAACCAAATTTAAGTCAAACACATCTAAATTTGAATCATTTGATTACTATTGAGTTAATATAATTTGATTGCAAAACATTTTGAAAATCTTCCTGTTATTAGTCATAATAGTTGTGATAATAATTTTTATTTAATTCAAATTTATCTCAACTAAGAGTTTGTATTAGAATTAGAGTTCACACAAATGAGAAAATTCTTATCATTTTGACAGTACTTTCATTTCTCAAGCAATTCATTGAACCCAATATTTATTTACTCTCTTATTGTCAAAAATATTAACTCTTTTTTGTTATCAATTTAACAATAATTTGTGTCATAACTGCAATGAAAGTGAAATTTTTAACAGTTGTCTCAGTTTTTATGAATTAAAAGCGAAAAGTTTTGCTTTCAGTCACAAAATGCTTGACTTCTATTCAATGAAGCGATACATTCATTCATTCATTTCATATTATATTTCAATAAAGGGTCCAAATTATTGAAACTTTTTTAATTACTTCAATGTTTATCTAAAATCAATATTTTGTTTATCCATTGAATGTTTGATTAATTGAGTAAATTCTATATACATTTATAATATAATCTATAGTTTTATATTACTGTTTAAATATAACATTTCTGACAAATTATTACTTAATTAATGTTAAGAATATAAATTTGAAATTTGATTCTTAGGATCAATACGAAAATCTCTCAGCACATACACACAGAGGTATAGAATTCTTGGACAAATATGGACAATTCATTAAAGACAGGTCAACTATTGAGATCGAATACGCATCAAAATTAAGACGACTCGTTAAAAACCATCAAATTAAGAAAAAAGATGACGACGAAAATCAGTAAAATCCTTTCTTTACTATTAATTGTTTAATTAATTGTTTTACTGTTTTTTTTAAATAGACTTACGGTATGCAAAGCTTTTTATTTAATGACTCAGGAGGTGACAGACCTGGCGGGTCAGCACGAATTGATTGCAGAAAATATGAGCGCACATATCGTTAAAGAAATATCAACTCTTCTGAAAGAACTGAAGGAAGAGCGCAAACGATACCTACACGAAGGCGCTAAAAATCAAAACGCTTTGCAAAATGCTTTACAACAATTGGATAAAGCGAAGAAAGCATATGAAAAGGCATACAAAGAGGCCGAAAAAGCTCAGGACAACTACCAAAAGGCTGACGCAGACCTCAACTTAAGCCGAGCCGAAGTGGAAAAGGCGCGGATGATCTCATCGGCAAAAAACCAAATGTGCGAAGACTGCAAAACAGAATATGCAAACCATTTACAAAAAACTAATGAATTACAACGACTCCATTTCTCTGAACTGATGCCGAAGATATTCAATCAGTTGCAGGATATGGAAGAAAGGAGAGCCGCTTGTATTCAGAACTATATGAAACAGAGCGCTCTCATACAAAGACAGGTGTTTCCTATTATTGACAAATGCCTCGAAGGTGTTATCAAAGCATCAGAAACTATTGACCCCAAAGAAGATAGTCTTCAAGTGATAGAGAAATATAAATCTGGAAATATGCCGCCCGAAGACATTGCTTTTGATGACTTGAGTAATCCTCGACCAGATTCCGAAATATCCGTTTCCAGAGGAAGTACTGCTTTGAATTATTCAAACTCAATAAAGTCCGAGACATTACGCGGCACTCTTTCTGCCGCCCGATTCAAGAAAAGAGGAGGAATTTTTGGCATTTTTGCCTCAAATAAGGTATTTCTCAAAATGAATAAATACAAATCAATATTCAAATTCAATTTTCTCTTTACTTATTTCAATGGTTCCGTTCTTTGGATTAAATATTAATTTTTCTCAAATTCTGAAAATAATTTTTTCAAATTCTCTATTTGTAAGTAAAATGCATCCAATATTCAACTTTTATAAGCTTTTTGTTAATCATTTTCACAAACTTTTACTTTTGTTTTGCTTTTTAAACAATTTTATAATTTTAAATATCTTTTGAAATTCAGTCAAATTCTGACGATTCAAAGGACGATTACGCAGATCTGCCCCCAAACCAAAGGAGGAAAAGAATCCAGGCAAAAATAGATCAAATACACAATCAATTCCTTCAGGAAACTGCTGTTAGGTATGGTTTTAGTCATTCAGAGGAAATGGAAATAAATAAATATTTGTTTGAACTCATTGTAATTGATATCATATGATAGGGACGGCCTCATGAAAATGAAGCAAGCATATGAACAAAACAATGCTTTAGGAGACCCTCAATCTGTTGAGGGACAATTAGCAGAAAACGGACAAAAAATGGAAAAACTGCAGACAGAAATGAAAAAATTTCAAAGCCTTTTGTCTGATGTCGTCGATGGGAACCGAACCCCTTCTGCACAGAAGAAATCTCATCGAAATAGTGTTTCTGAAGACTCTCTATCAAGAAGTGCATCGGAATCGAGTGTCACTAATAATAATAATACAAACAATAATCTGAATGCAAACAGTAATAGCAATCATCGGTCGTCCAATTCATTACAAACAGTCACTAATCATAACCATAACAACACTCATAATAATCATAATCACGATATCAATCAAGAAAATAATGAGTCAGTCCTTAATATATTCTTATTTGTCATTTAATAATTTTTAAAAAATTTCTAGATTTAACAGTCCTGAGAGTGGTATCAGCACAAGTCATCTGAGTATACCCGACGCAGAGTTCGCTGACGCAGACGGAGAGTTTGAGGACCCGTTACCAGCGTTGGGAACGGCTAAAGCAATATATGCTTTTGAAGGTAAGATTAAATTTAATATTATTTTTGGATTATTTTCCTTCAAATATTTAAGCCATGAATTGAAAACAAGTTTTCTAAGAAAATTCATTTTAAACCTATTTATGCATTCATTGCATTCATTATTCCATCAAATGTTTTGTTCAAAAGTAACAAAACATGAATTTGTTTTTCTTGTTAGTCATTTAAACAATATATTTAAACTTTGGCTGAAATACATTAAAAGAGTCTTTCTTTAAAATCATATCAAATGTTTTGAATGAAAACATTATCGAAACAAAGCGTCAAAAATATCAGAAAAGATAAAACTATTATTTTTTATTTCGCAATCATTTCAAAGAACTAAATTCTTTTGACATAACTTTGATTTAAGTTCTGCTCTAATGAAACAGAAATAAACAATTTTGGCTAACTTTCAAATTTTTGACAATTTTAGCTTATCTTCAATAGTAGAGCACATAAATAAAGAATGCCCTTGTTACTATTGACATATTTCTGATTCAAATGTTAAAAAGAGTAAAATATATTGTTTGGCTTTTTATCTAAAGCTCAAAGTGAAGGCTCAATACCGATGATGGAAAACGAAGAGTTCGAAGTGGTTGAACTCGATCAGGGCGATGGATGGACAAGAGTCCGACGACTAGACCACGAAGAGGAGGGATTTGTGCCAACCAGTTATATAGAGTCTACACTTTATAACAACTGCTGATTACGACTAGGATTTCAATATTAGTTTATTGTAATTATTATTAATTATTGATTAATTGATTATTGAATTTATTATTCGATTCTATTATATATTTTCAAATTCCTGAATGAATTTCAGTCGTTGTTATCGATTTTCGCGTAAACTTTTGTTATGATTTTCCAGAAAAATCTGAGACCAAAATATTTAATAAATTCTCTCAGATTGTTGTCCATGACTTAGATTTTCAATAATTTTAATGCATTTTCTTTTATTTTTCTGAGAGTTTAAAATAATTATTTTTAAATACATTTCATTGATTGAAAAAAAATATTTTTGTTTTTCAATTAGTTTTTCTCTTCATTACATTCAAAAGAGTCTTGAATTGAGCGGTGCTTTTCATAATTTATTATAGCATACAATCAAATATAAAACTAAATATAAATTAACCTAAAAATCATTTCAAATGGTTGTTAAGGATTACAATAATTGAATATTTGTTTGCAATCATTGATATTATTATTACATTTGTTTTTTGTTTTGTCGTCAAAATTTTTTGGAAAAATCAATCGATGAGTTATTGAGTGCCACACAAACCATATATTTGTAATTAATATTTTCCTTAAATTCTGTCTCTAATTATAAAATGAAATTCAATAATAGGTTTTTGTTTTATTATTATTTTTGAATGAAATTATATTTGAAATGAAATATTGTCTGAAATATAATACAAACTAATGTAAGTGTCAATTATTTTCACTATTATTCATATATTTATCTATTATTTTCTGTTGATTTCTTTGCCATTTATTGTCTTAAAAGCAATATTTGTGCGAAATTTGTGATAAATCCAATCTTTTCAAACATTTTGATGTTGTAATCAAAGTATAGTCAAAATCTCTTTTCCTCATCTCTAAGACATTATTTTCCTGTTTTTACAATTATTTTTTTGCGCTTAATTTATACTATTTTTTTAATTATATTTTTTCTAATAGTTTTAGAAAAAAAAGATATGAAAAATAAAGTTTCACTCATTCATTGATAAGAATATTCTTGTCTTTAATGTTGAAAATTGTCTCTATTTTTAGAATTTTTATCTCTTTTTATAAATTATTAGACTTTATATGAATTATTAATTTCTATTCTTATTATAAATGATTTTCATTATTCCTTTAGAAAACTGTTCCGCTTTAGCCTTAATGTCAAACTTTAGCCAAAAATAGCCGTTCAATAGACTTATAATTTAATAATTGAAAGGAGAGTCTATTGAATGCGAAACCAATTCAATTGTTTTGGGTATTTTAACCTTTGGTTAAGTCTATCGTCACATCGGATGCAATCGATTTCTCTCTGACAACAAAAAGTATAAAACTGTCGGTTGCTATGAATCGCACAAAATCTGATATATAAACAACTCATGAGCTCTAATATCATTTGCCATACCTTTACGTAGGAATAGGTATTCATTACTTTAGGATTCGAGCGCTGAAAAACATTGGTTTTATGTGTCAACTTTCTATGTGTTGTCATACGCCCTGAGCTCAGTTCAAAAACCAGATCGCAGTCAATAGTCAGCCATAGATTCAACAAAATGATATCATAAACAGTTCCAAAAATGGCTTTTCTTTATAAACCTGATTAACACATATCTAATTAAATTTGATGGCAAAATATGGCCACACAAGAGGTCAATAACGGAAAGAATCACCAAGATGCCATAACCACTGGATACATATCAATTAAGGAAAACCAGAGCGACCCGTTATTACCTCCACTGATTAACAGCTATTATGAAGACGGCGGCTCATCTTGGTTATTTTCTAGTCATGACATTCCCATTTTGATCGGAGCGGCTGCGGGTCTGTTACTTATCAGATAATTATTTATTAATATTTATTGACTGTTTTATTGATTAATTGATTGATAGGTGCAATCGGTCTGATAATAATATTCTTGTTGGGGGCCCTCATATGGCACTGCTGTCAATTCGTTCTTCAACGCGAGAAAAGCAGTTATAGTGAGTTCATTCAATTTTTTTAATTTTATTTTTTGAATTTAAAAAAACTTTAGGTTTAGATAATGAAAGTGAAAAGAATAGCGTTTCGAGTCGGGGGTCAAACCTTTACATTAATAATCCGATCAACTCTTCGATAATCGACGAGAAATGTGTTGTTCGAGAAAATTCCGATCAAAACTTAAAAAGATCAATATCTGCACCTTTACATAAAGGCAGTGCAATTAAGGTATAGTTCTGTACCGGTTCTCATAATCAATATCTTCGACATATATATGTTCTCTTAAAGCCATCAAAAGATACTCATTTACAACAACAACAAAAAACTCCAATAATTTTAACAAATGAATTGAAGAAAAATATGTCAAACGATAAGTCTATTGTCTCCGATTATATCGAAGATATGAAGAATAAAAATGAGGACTCAGTTTCCGTCGGAATGGAATTAACTGATAATAAACGCGACAATGAAATAGAATCTCATAGAAGTCATATTTATTTGACAAATCCTATCCTCGACGACGAAGAGGTGACAGTATTTAAGTCAAGAAGTTTGCCGTGGAATCAGTCCAATAAACGAAGAGTTGTCTCTATAGACGACGAATTACAGGAAGAGTTTCAGACGAAGGTATTCAACAAAATTTATATATAATTCTCTTTTAAATAAATTCATTTTTCAGATAAATTTTAGTAAAAAACGTAAGAATAGAATGCGTAACGACAGCGCCGCTGCCATTGCCATGAATAGGAGCGGAACTGATCCCAACAGTAAAATGCTGTTCGCACATAAAGATACTGACACTCTTGTGGACAATGAGGCGATTGTTGTTTATGATGAGAGGACTGCCTTATAGACGATACTATGAATTGAAACATTAATTTTTTTAGTCGTAAATATAATTTAAAATATATTTCTATTTTATGTTTGAATTTTTTTGAATCATTTCTAGAATTTATAATTTTATGACAAAACATAATCAAAATTAATATATTATTTTAATTATAGAGAAAATTAATTTTTTAATGTTTTATTTATTGATGTTTAACATTGAGAATACAAATATAGATATTTTTAGACGAATATTCGACCAAATATTTATAAAACTCCAATTATTTGCACTCTTTTATCAAAACTCAATTTAAAAAGCCTTTAGATTTAGTTAATTATATTTAAAAACTATGTTATCCTTTGAATATCACAATTAGAAACACTTTTTTGATGAATATTTCGATGTTTTAATGAATATACACTTTTGACTATAGTTTACAAGAAATCAAAACTTTTGTTTTAAATACTCGTTTTGGTTCTGCTCTTAATTTTAAAGTCTTTATCTTAAAATAGTTTTGAATTTAAAAAAAAAGTTTTTATACAAAACCCAATAACTCGAAACTCATTCTTTCACTCAATTTTTAATAATAATTGTAATCCAAACAATTTTTTTTACATATTTTCAAAGTTTAATTTTAATTTCAATAAAACTCAAATTCTTAACACAAATTAAAAAAGAACTTTTCAGAAGATGATCTTGCTAAATTATTAAATTAGTTTATTTTATTGATACTAATAAGAGAATTGCAACTTATATATAATGATTGAGTGGTAGTCAATCACTTTTCATTAATATATCGTTCAATGATTTTTTTATTTATAAATTTTTAGTTTAAACTTTAAACCAATAATTTGAATGTTTTATTGCTTTATAATTGTTTTGCGTCTTATTTATGATTATTGTGTCGAAGGTTTGCATTCAATGAATATATTTGGTATTAAAATAACAGTGATTTACAATTTTAATTAAGTTCTATAAAAAGTCGAAACTAATTTATAAAAGATTAATACATGTATATATACAATAAATTCTCGATATAAGCTATCAATGGGTATATTCATGTTTATTTTGGCTTAAGTCAAATTTGACTTAAACCAAGATATAATTTTTTTTATTGAAAGCAGTTAAAGTTGTTACAGTTAAACCAAATTATTTGTGCCCAATCCTCAAATTAATATCACCTTATTTGAAGTTTTTCTTCTCCAAGAGAGTATTTCGAAAAATGCCCATGGCCATCATTTAAGTAAAGTATTTCGTACTACTAATAGAAATGCTGACAATTTGTTCAGAGAAACTGCTTTTGTGTCAATTGAATCATAATAGGGGTGTTTGTGTGAATCATAAGTTTAAACTTATTTCATTGAGTCCATCATAACATTCCAAACGACATAAACCGAATAACTAACGAATTAAACTTTAAGAAATTAATGAAATTATTGTTATAAGAAAATAAATCTTATACAGTAGAAGCTCCCAGTTGTAAATTCCTCTACTGTGAAAAGCTCCTTTGTGTGAACTTTTAATGATAGTTTGGCGGACCCACTATACCCGTTAATGTTAAAACCCTTCTGAAAAGTGAATTCCTCAGTTGTGAAAATCTCTTAGTTGTGAATAATTTTGGTTATATTTACTTAAAATTTCACTCTTTATTGTGAATTGAGTTCTACATTTAATGAGAAAACAGTAAATAATTTACTATTTCAGAGAAGGATAGTGGTTAAAAATGAAATAATGTCTAAAATTTCAAATGCAATGAAAACTAAAACAATATTAAAGTTATATTTTATATTAAAAAATTAATATGAAGACAATGTCATGAATGCTTTGGATTAGATCGCAAATGAGCCTTTAATTGTCATTTAATTGCCTTTTAATCACTTAACACATGCTTTAATTACTAATAATAATTCAAAACTTCTGCAACAAACCTTTAAAAATTAATTTTTAATTTAGATTTTTTAGCCTTATTTCCTTGTTGTGAATACTCTGAGTTGTGAATGAATTTCTTATGCATCTGCTTATTCACAGCTGGGAACTTCTACTGTATTATTAAATATAAACTTTATAATAAATTTTAAAACATATTAATCCTAAATAAACGAAAATAACTGATTTATTCGACAAAATATTATAAATTGTCAATAAAACCATTTAATAAACATATATTTAAATGGATATTCTTTCTTCAAACCACTCATTTGAATTAACCCATAATTTTAACTAAAATAAACGTTCAAATTATCGATCGAATACTGTATGAACTTATAGTTTTAAAGTTTTCATTTTTCCAATTAATTTGAAGGCATATAAGTTAAAACAAAATGTATATTAGAATGTATTGACAATAATGATAGTGTCTGGTATAGTACCCGGTATAATGTTTTTACTTATTAATTATGAAAATAGGAACAAATAATAAAATGTTTGTCTCATTACTATTTAAATTAAATGAATTAGTTTTGATTGATATGTAAAAGTGAGGCCACAATTAAATAGAAAGTAGTGTTCATTAGTTTGATTCTGGTTTTGATGGTACGCATGCGTTCAACAAAAGAGAAACAGAAGAGTGTATTGAAAACCATATTATGTGAGCACTGAATGACTGAATGAATTGGTTTTGATTTTATACTTCTCTGGCATTGCGTTCATTGCATTCATCTCTCGTTTTGATTATTTTTTAGGCAAACAAAACATTTTTTCAAATAATTTAGTGATTATTTGATAATTTAATTCCTATTGTGGTTTGATTTGTGTTTAACTAAACGTTTAATAATTATTTTGATTTAATTTTTGGTTTATTTTTATTATTTGAAAGTTTGGTATTATTTGAAACGAATTTTCATTTCAATTAAATGATTGGAAATTCTCTGAAAAATGAAAGGCTTTTAATTTTGTTTAATTGAGTTCTTAAACTATTTGTGTAAAACTTTTGTATAATTTAATAATAAGTTAATTAGTATTTGAGAGCATATCTCGTGAGGGGTTCCCAACGATGTACTGATGGGTCCGCCAATGCATTCACCGCTTTCTTCCAGTGAAGACGACCTTAATTTCAGTCAAAACGATAATTTAGTGGACGATAACGGCGACCAAAATAATGATTATGCGGTTCAGTCGAGTCATCGACAACGAAGACATCACACAAATCGTCGCCATAAGTCTGACCATAAGGAGAGGAAACACCGAAGACGTAAACATAAGACGCACTCCTCTTCAGAAAACCGTCGCCGCAAACATAGGTCTCATTACAACGACTATGAATACGACTTTGAGCCCAAACCACAGATAATGTCTTCTAAACCTTTGGTCCAATACGACGACGTCAGTGAAAACGATGACATCATTTCAGAATCAGTGAATGAAGTATTTATTTGTTTCACTTCTTTGATCTCATCATTTGTTTATTTCCTTATTAAGGGTGAAGTAGAAGAGGGAGAAGTCGAAGAAGAAGAGGGAGAAGTCGGTGAGGATGGCGTTCGTAAAACAAAAACATTTAGAGATGAATCCCCTGAATCTTCTTTGGATCCGGAAAACAGTCGACAATCTTCTCGATCGAGTGGTCTCTTATTCTCTTATTCTTTATATGATTTTCTCTAAACATTTAGTTATTATTTATTAAAATAAAACTCTCTTTAATTTCTCAAATTAAAGCCCATCGAAGCCATCGCTTAGACGATAATGAAAACGAAGAATTGGATGAAAATAGAAGTGATAATAAAAAGAAAAGACATCACTCGCGGAGGAGATCGCGAAGAGATGAATACAATAGAGATGTCGATCCATATCATCGAAAATTAAAAAAAAAGAAAAGAAAACATTCAAAAAGAAAAGAAGAAAAAAATTCAGACATTTTTAATGATAACGAAATGGAAGTAATCGATGAAAGTATGACTCAATTTTTATTAAGGTTTTGTCAAAATTTTAAACTTTTAATTATTTTTAGTGTCGTGTGATATCAAAGACGGAACTGAAGACATTGATTCGCCTAATCTATTAGACGCAGAGCCTATTTCGCCTGAAACTGAACCTGAATTCCAAACGACTCCTCCTCTGGTTGAGACCAAACCAGAATCACCTGAAAGGACTGTAACACCTGACATGAAATCCGAACCAAAACTATCAGAAATGAGTCCAATTATTAGAGAGAAAAGATCTGACGGCGAACCGAAGACATCCGTTGAAGTTTCAAAGACCAAAGAAAATGTTGCGAAATCTCCGCAATTAAAAGAAAGTATACCCTCTTTAGAGAATGAAAGGGTTGTTACTATTCCACAAAAAAGTCGTAGTCGTTCTCCTAATTCAATGGAAGAGCGAATGGATATCTCAAAATCTATAGAAAAGACTCCTCCACAACAGTCGAGACGACGTCACTCACGATCACCGCAAAGATCTCCACATTCACGGGACCGAAGACCTCCTGTGGCCGACGATTCGACAAAAAGAAGTCGTAGTAAAAGAAAACGGTCTAAATCTCCAAATAGAGGTCCATATCAAAGGGGTCGAACTCCTTCTCCCATTCCGGAAGTACGTCGAGACTCTTATATAGACTATAGAACTCACCGCTCAAAATCACCGAACGCTTCAAGTCGTCACAGGAAGCGTTCAGTGACTCCTCCGATGAGATCTTGGAATGAACCACAGCGTAGACGTTCTCGAAGTCGAACGCCTCCGCCTTCCAGTCATTCATATCAGAAGTCCCCAAAACATAGGCGTTCGAATAGAAGATCTCGTGAAAGGTCTCCGATGTTATCTCATAGACCCAAAAGTAGAGAACGAACGCCTCCTCTCAGAGAGAGATCAAAATACTTACCGCGAGAGCGATCGCGTTCACCATTTCAAAGATCACGTTATTCACGATCACCACTTCGTCATCGTTCTAGAGATAGGACTCCTCCTCCGCGTAACTATCGATCGCGTAGTCGAACGCCACCACAGAAACGGATGCGCTCTCCGATGCGAAGTCGATCTTCTCGTTCTCCTCGCGATGATTCTCGTAATCGAAATAATTCTTCGAGTGTTATGTTAGACAATAATAAGTATTCGTCGACCAGTTTTGCCGCAGAATTAATGAAACAAAAAATGTTTAAAAAGAAAACATCTCAAAGTATGACCCCTTTAATAGAAGGAGTGACCCCTTCGTCGAACACACCCACAATACACTCATTAAATTTGTCAAAATCTTATGCGCCGTCCACTCAAATCAGTGAAATAGACGGTCAGTTCCATCCGCACAATGGCTTTATGACACAAAAATCTGCGACTTTACCGCCTCTACCTTTACCTGTGATTCAATCTTCGAAACCAAATCCGAGTCCAATAAAAACATGTCAATCACGACTACCGATGCCACCACAGTGTGGAACTGCGATATCACAATTGCCTTTACCATCGACTTCACCGGTGATGGACATCGACGAAGAAGAGATTCAGACACCGATTCAAAAATCATTGAAAGCTCTCAATAGACCCAAAATTATCGGAAAAACACAATTACCTCAACAACAGCCACAACTTAATCCTCGATGTGTTGATGTTTTCGATATTATTAGTCAAATAGGAGAAGGAACTTATGGTCAGGTCTACAAAGCAAAGGATACCGACAATACGTGAGAATTCATTTATTTAACTTTTAATAACTTTTATACATAATTTTAAATTTTAATATTTCTTTTATAGAATCGTTGCTTTAAAGAAGGTCAGATTAGAAAATGAAAAGGAAGGCTTTCCTATCACTGCTGTGAGTCCTTTACTTCAATCTTTCATTTATTTTAAAATATTTTGAATTAAAGGTCAGAGAAATAAAAATTTTGCGTCAATTAAATCATCCAAATATTGTTAACCTTAAAGAAATAGTGACCGACAAAGAAGACGCCACTGATTTTAGACGCGATAAAGGTTTACATTTAATTATTTATTTACCCCTTTTTAACAATAGGTTTATATAAATTTAAATAAATGTTTAAAATACCCAAAAATGACTTTACATTGATGTTTGTAGAATGAACCTGTACAATGTACAATATATTCGAGTTAGAGCTCATTTAATTAAATCAATAATTTAATTAAGTTTATCTTGTATTTGCTAGGTGCCTTTTATTTAGTTTTTGAATATATGGATCACGACTTAATGGGTTTATTAGAGAGTGGTTTAGTCAACTTCGATGAATCCAATATCGCGCACACAATGCGTCAACTTTTGGATGGACTTAACTATTGTCATAAAAATAATTTTCTTCACCGCGATATCAAATGTTCTAATATTTTGATGAACAATAAGTGAGTTGTTTTGATTAAAACCTTATTTAACCAAAATTGTGATGTAATTTAGGGGTCAAATCAAATTAGCGGACTTTGGTTTAGCCCGACTTTTCAGTGCCGAAGACAAGATGCGTCCCTACACTAATAAAGTTATTACTTTATGGTATAGACCACCTGAACTTTTATTAGGAGAAGAACGGTATGGACCGGCAATTGATGTCTGGAGCTGTGGGTTAGTCTTATTTATAGATTTGATTCAAAAAATGAATGTTCACTAATTAAATGTTTTCAGTTGTATTTTAGGGGAACTCTTTAAGAAAAAGCCTATATTTCAGGCAAATTCAGAACCGATGCAATTGGATGCTATCGCTAAATATTGTGGTGCTCCCACTCCAGCCGATTGGCCCAATGTATGTATACAATGTATATTTATTTATACTATATTTATATATAAAATGTTTTAATGATTTAAGGTAATCCGTTTACCACATTTCTCTACAATGAAACCAAAGAAACAATACGTTCGATGCCTTCGCGAACAGTTCAGTTTGTAAGCAATTTCTACAAATGTTTCAATGTTTTAATAATGTATTGTATGGTTAGACTAATGCCAAAACCAGCTCTGGATCTTCTGGACGCTATGCTTTGTTTGGATCCTTCAAAAAGAATAACAGCGGAAGAGGCGCTCAACTGTGATTGGCTTAAGAATATGAGTAACATGGTCGCTCCTATGTACGATTCTTTCCAATTATTTTAATGACTTTTAAATGATTTGTTTGGTTTAGTCTTCCTCAGGATCAGGACTGTCATGAAATGTGGTCCAAACAGAGGAGACGTCGAATGCAACAAAATCCAGGTTTTTCTCATTTACTTAATTTATAATTGAATCCATTTTAAAGTAATTAACAAAAACATTATTTATTCTAAAATCAAATTACGTGAAATCACTTCATTAATCAACAAAAGAGTACAACAAAACTGATTATTCGATAAAATGTTTTATTCAGTTTTGTACACAATTTTTATCTTAAATACAAAGCATTGAATAATTTGATTCCTATAGTTTTGCAAAACTATTTTCATTACTTAAAATAGTGTTTAAGAAAATATTTGTTTTTAGATGCAGTCGAACAAACTTTGGCTAAAATCAGAGGAAACACAAATACAAATCAACTCTCCATTGAAAAGTTGGCCTCACTTTTGAACGTTAAGGTATTCTCTAAATAAACTTTTGATTTATTGTATTTATTCTATTGATTTGAATGTTTGTCAGAATGCTGATGACCCTGCAACTATTAGAATACTAGAGAACTTATCTTCAACCTTGTCTGTATCCGCACAGAATAAAGGAGCGGCTTCTAATAGCGATGTGTCGGAACCATCGACTGCCAACAATTCGCGTTCCAATAATACTAATAATAATAACAATAATAATGTTGGAGTTAAGGCTGCGATCGCACAGCTCTTACAACAACAGGGAATTCGAGTTATAGGAAGTTCGACATCAGGTAATTAATCAGTGATCGAGTCTTAAAAATTGTTCTCTCGATTCAAACGACATTTTCTGGTTTTTTGTTCAATAATTTTATTCAATTGATTTGAACTTTGATTCTGGAAATGCAATCAATGCTTGTCTTCAATACAACTGTGAATTGAATTACACTTAAAATAATTGATAAAAATTAAAATATATTGTAATAAAAAGATTGTAACGATTGAGACATTCGTTCGTCTTAAGAATCTAAATAATTGGTGATCCAGACATGGGTTTTGTGTCACTCCCTCTCAATGGTTGTGCTCTCAAACATCCGAATTACAATTTTGTTTTTAAATCAACTAAAATGAGCTTCAGATGACTTCTTATGACTACTTATTTCTCTCATTTAGTCACTGAATGACATTTTCTCAACAAAAATATTACCCAAAGTTTTGTCTAATTCAGTGACAACACATTTACCACAAAAGTCTTTTTGTGATTTATTTGATTTATTTAAGATTTATTGTGGAACCGCTCGCGTAATACAAATTCAAATAAACAAAAAAAATTAAATTTCTTTATAAAAACAAGTCTTACATAAATAATATGTAAGTTTCTGGCAAAATGATTCCTTCACAAAATACATAACATTTTGTGAATGACAACCCTATGAAACCCCTATTTTAAAAACTTTTAAACGTGGTAAACATTTCCTTATTAATGTGACACAAAACCCCTTTAAAAACGTTACTTTATTTATGAATGGATAGATTGCATTAAATGTGTGATCGCATGTGTTTTTGTTTATAATTTGATTTAAATAACTGTCAGA
>JAQFZM010001446.1:0-18302 GCA_034695785.1 Galumna obvia | reverse complement strand
TGAATGAATATGGTCGGTTAATACAGTAAGTATAATAATATATTTCACCCCCTATGTACTAAACGCCCTTCGCTGATTTTTAACATTATTTTGATGAGTAAAGAAAGTCATAATATTAGTGAATTGTTATAAACCGGTTTCACTGTATATTAAAATTAATCAAATTAACATGTCAAATAACGTGTAGTCAATTACTTAATCGAATATTTGTATGAAGAATAACCATTAATATATTGAATTCATTTTATAAATGAGCTAGCAATACATAATACAAGCACCAATAAAACCAAAATCAAGGTTTGAGGGCAAATCCATTTCCACTACACTGCGATGTTCTTAGCCTCTAATCAATTGTATCGTTCAAAGAAGAGCTCCAACCTTTCAACCATTAGACCCTAAAGGTTTTTCTAGACCCTATGGTAAGGGTCGGGAAGGGTCTTAAATTTAAGCATAAGAGTCGGGAAGGGTCTGATTTTTAAAGAAAAGTATGCCCTTTAAACCCTTATTATTCCTGTAATTCATTAAATCTATATTTTTCTTAACTTCAATTAATTTTATAACTGAAAAAAATTATAATTAAACCGAAATAACATTTAATGATCTCAAATCATGACTTATAAGTTCCAAAATTACTGTTTATTTTCCCAATAATTCAGTTTTGTATTGATTTAAAAAACAGAAAAATAAAAGTAAACAAAATTTGTATTATAAAGGGCATACTTTTCAAGGGTAAGGTTTGGGAAATATAGTATAGAGTCGGGAAAGGGTTGTTCCTTTGCATTTCTCTAAGGGTTCGGGAAGGGTAGGGTCGAGAAAATTTGGAAAAGTTGGAGCTCTATTATGGACCATAACCTATGATATTACAAATGAGTATAAATTATATTATTTTTTGAAAATAATCATCTCTTGGTCTGGATTTAAGTTTTTCTGTTTTAAAGTCAATCAAAGCATTCTTTACATTATTTATAATTAAATTTCTGGAATCTTTAAATGAGTGAATAAATTTGATGTCCAATTCTTATTATTTTATTCAATTATAATCTTTTTTCGCTCATATTTACACTTTTTTATGCTTTTGTCTTGAATTTCGATTAATTGTTTTAATCATATAAATGTTTAATTCTTATATACTGTATATGATATACATTCAATTTTTTAATAAGTTGATCTTGGTTAAACTATCCACTATT
This sequence comes from Galumna obvia, assembly GCA_034695785.1. Lineage (NCBI taxonomy): Eukaryota > Metazoa > Arthropoda > Arachnida > Sarcoptiformes > Galumnidae > Galumna > Galumna obvia. The sequence continues at coordinate 17,112 of JAQFZM010001446.1, read as the reverse complement.
ATTATATAGATTTGAACACTTTTTCTTTAAAAATGCAATTCCTTTGACTTTTTTGGCATTTTTAGAACATTACACCCAAACCCAAACCAGGAAGAAAACCATTAGTAAAACATTCAGATAAATGTGTAAGGAAAATAACTAGATTATTTCTAAGCCCCTCCCTGTCTCCTCCTATATTTCATACTAAACATAAATATTGTTAAATAAAATATTATATTTTGTAATAAAAGAGACGTTCTATTTGTAAGAATTGTGTTTAATGTTACATTAATAATGTAACATAAGTTTAAATCGTTGACACTAATGATATATCCCTGAGTGACATATTTCTCATATTTTACATTTATTAGTCAATAAGTGTTAGTCACTCATTTTTATTCAAATATTGTTTCATTTAAACTTATTATAAAAATTCCGTTTAATTATAGTCATAATAATGACTCAAAATATTGTTTTTCTAAAATTGATTTATAGTTCAAAATATTTTTGTACGTTTACTCAACGACCGAGTCGTTGAGTTAAACCTTTTTTCAAATATAATTCAGTCTTTATTCCGATCTCAAAGAGTGCGTTTGAATTATTTCAACACATTTAGAGGCATTGGTTTAGGGATAGAGCGGGAGCTCACATTCCTTTCCATAGTAGAGCGCTTCGGACCGAAGGACTGGTCCTCCGCCTCCTTTACGTAAATCGTGGGTTGAATTGGTAGCAGTCGTTCATCACGCGTTCCATCGGTCGTAGCCGTTGGTTACGGCTCTATCGTAGTTAACGATAGGCCTGTTTTTACCCTTTAGTGGTTTTTATACGAATTGTTATGTTTTTATATTATATTTTATTTTATCGTTTCGTTGTGTTTCGCTTAAACACATTTTATTTGAATCAGTTTTTAATTAATTGAATCGTGAGCTACGATTGCAAACCGTATCGCAAAGAGACCTCAAACACTTCGTGTTTGAGCTACTGATCAGTGAACTACGAGCCACACCGGAAGGTCTTCTCAAGAAGACACTGACTCACGTGTAAACCCTAGACTTTTGAGCCACTGTTTATCATTACGGCATCTCTAAAAGAGCTCTTTAAACGCGTCACTAACGCATCCCTGCGGGTGATCACTTGGGACACAACTGATCTTGGTAATTTGAAGAGTTCTTTAATTTAACCCTGATCACTAATGTCATAAGACATATTATTTGCAAATCTGATAAGTTTTAAGTCATTTTAAACAAATTTCAAATTATAATTGTAACGAGAATGGGGTTAATGCCCTTGCACAATCCAGTTCCCGTTACGGTTTTGATTGGTTATACCGATGATTTTCACGTTTGAGTAAAAACTTAGACTCAGGCGATCCTTAGGCGGTCTCTGAAGTCGATGTATCGTTTTCGGGACGTTTAATAAATATCTTGATAAGGTCCTGAAGTGACCAATTCTCGAGTTTTGAGGGTCCAAATATCGGGACAGTGGTGACGATAGTCGTTAAATCCAAACGCGGCGTTTATATGTCCAGTTTTAGGGACCGAACCGAATCTTATTTAGGTCCTGATTTAGAGACGTAATTTAGTCGGTGAGGGTCCTAAAATCGGCACTTGATTTAACCGTTTTCGGTGACAACTATTCACGAAACTGTAGTCCAGATATCGGGACTTTAGACTCAATGAATTAAATCAAAAACGAAGGCTTAATCAAAAAATATTTATTGTTTTTTATACCAAAAACTGATACACGTTTTCACTTATAGTGAGAAATTCAGTATTAATAATGACTTTAATATTCTATTCAAAAGAGAAGTTCACTCTTTGAGATCAGAACAGAAAGTGAAGTAAATTATAGAAAAAAGTAATCAAAAAAAGTGAACAAAAATGACTTATAGTTTTTGTGACTCGAGGGGTCACCAGATAAGGACCTTGATAGTAATAAAAATGAGAAATAATGAGCAAGGTTCCTTACATAATTTAATCAAGAATTTTTTAAATGTAAGTAATTGTAAATTAAATTAATAAAATAATTACTATAATATTTTAGTGAAAATTTTATTAAAATAATACAATAAATAAATTTATAAAACATTATTTTAAACTAATAGTTTTTCCATTAAATTTGTTCAAATAATTTATAAATTTAGTGAAATTTAAAGTTATTGTTGAACTCTTCGACATCTTTTTGCAATTAAGTCTTAGGATAACGAAAAAAGGAACAAAAGTTATTAATCTTTATATATATTTATATTATTAATTATTTTCACTTATAAAACCTTTCGTGAGACCCAAAGTAAGGGCTATTAAGACATCAAACGCACCAAAAAAGAGGTACTCATTAAGATTTGTATATTAAATATTATTAAATCTATGAATTCATTATTTAATTACTATAATATTTTAGTAATTTTAGCCAATTAGTGGTTTATTTGATTAATAATAATAATAATGTTTTGCATTTCTCTTATCATAGATTTGAAAATTAGTTTTGATTTAAACCAAAAAAACAATTGCAGAAATGTTTCAATAAAACACATTTACGATTCAAATAAAGTCTTCTGATATAAAAAGGTATTAATCTTTATATATATTTATATCAATAATTATTTTTATTTATAGAGCCGTCGGTGAAACCCAAAGTAAGATTTGTTAAGACATTTAATACACCAAAAAGTTATTCAATAAGATATGAATTAAATTTGTCGAAAATCTATGTTCTATAGGACTGTTTAATGTGGATAATAAACAATTCGGAAACATGACTGACAATGAAAACCTCATGACATGTGCGATACGTGAGCGCTATGGGCGCAGATTTAGTGACAGAAAGTGAATCAAATATCAATATTGAAGACTATAAAAAGAATCACTTTTCGAGCCCATCGACGATATGTTAGAGTCTAACAGTTAGACATATCTTTTACTATAATATTTTAGTTAATTATATACATTTATTAAAAATTATATTTTATTTAAGTCATTGCTTTTAAAATATTTGTAAAAAATATTTTTTGTTGAAAATTCATTAAATAATAATAAACTTTTTGTTAATTATTTCTATTAATGTTTTCATTAATGTTTTTCATAATGTTCTTCTTATTGTTTTCCTAAACTTATTTGTGTAGACTAAAATATAGTCGTTATTTGTGCCGTCATTTATGTTAGAAAGCCTGTACCCATTCTTGACATCAAGAGGCAATCTAGTAGTTTATCTTACTTATTTTTCTTCGTTATAAAAATTACTGAATGGGACAAAATTCCTTTATTCCTTACTGTTTTTGGTTTGGGTGTAATTAACTTTATATTACAAAAACATAATTTTGATATAATATAGTTATTATTACAAATTCCAAAATAGAAATTAATTGTTGAAAAATTGCAGAAAATTAGTGATTTATTTAAATATAGAGGTTTGCCTAAAGTTATATGTTTTTGATCTTTAAGTCGATTTACGAGAAATAGAGGTTTATTAGATAAAGAGGTAATTTTCTATTGAAAAAATTGGGGAAAGGATTTGGGGTCGAGATATAGAGGTTATATTAGATATAGAGTTAATTAGATATACACTTCTGCCCAATACAGTCACCGATCAGTTTTATGAAGTGATCGGGAATTATGATTTAGTTCATAAAACTGATTGGTTCATAAAATCGGTAGTTTATATATTCTATTTAATATGCATTTATTATAAAGAAATATATAAATTAATTGAAAAAATTAGTTATTTTTTGCTGTTTTAATGACAAATGTATTTTCAATTAATTTTTTATGCATTTCATTAAAATTATCATTAAGTGATAGGTCACCGATTTGACAAAAATATTTTTGTAAAGAATTTACGGCTATAATTTATCAATGATTTCTATTTTATCACCAATTGATAATCATTGTAGTTTAAATAAGAAATTTTTCACTAAACTAATGTGTTTTTAATATTCAATTTATATAATGTAATAATTATTTTTTAGGTTCATAAAACTGATCCCTAATTTCTATAGTTTGTATTAATTTTGGTTTTAATATTTAGTTCATAAAAATGATTGGTTCATAAAACCAGTACCTCATAAAACTGAACCACATTTAACATTAGTGTCTATGGGAAGGGTTTTTGTTTTAAGAATTACTTCATAAAATTGGTTGGTTCATAAAACCCATACTTCATAAAACTGATCGGTGACTGTATAAACATTTTTGTTAGTAAAATGATCAGGATAACAATAAGTTCATTTTCACTTTTATGGAATGCAATTTCATTAAATTATTAAATAAACAAAAAATAATTAATGTTTGAATAAATTTCTGATTAAAGTATGTAAAAGAGCTCTAAATTATCCTAAAATTTTCAATTTTATTGATTGAAACTAAAATTGTTTGAAAAGGGATTCTTTACGAAACGTTTATTTTGATGAAAGTCTGAAATGACGTCACATTTGTTTTGAAAACCATTTAATGTTTTTGTTTTGTTTTGACTTAAATCGTAATTTAAGTTCAGATTTATTTAAAGTCAAATTTGATTTAAAACAAACCTTTGAGACAACTGTTGGACACAATTGAGTGAGGAATGGGTCGTATATTTCTGGAACACATCGGAGGTCTTCGACTATTTTCGTGTTCCTCTTGTGATACAGTTTTGACGAATAGACACGAACTGATCAGCACTCGTTTCACGGGAGCCACGGGTCGGGCCTTTCTCTTCAATCGTGTCGTTAACTTGAATTACAGGTCAGACCACAAAACACTTCAATTTTTAAGATTCGGTTTAAGTTTTAGAAAAATTTTTTAATAAAAATAATTGTAACCAAAAATTGATTAAATGATGTGAAACAGTGAAGTTCAGGACCGGGTAATGCTTACGGGTAGACATATGGTAAGAGATGTGTCCTGCAAGAACTGTGACACTAAACTTGGATGGATTTATGAATTCGCCACTGAAGAGAACCAACGATACAAAGAGGGAAAAGTGATTCTCGAGAGGGCTTTAGTCACTGAAAGCGATGGTATGGAAGAACATTTGGTCAACGAATGACACCTCATTTCCAATCATTTGATAGTTTTTTACCATTACTTCAATTATTGATTAAAATTTGTTTTAAAATCCAATAAATGGATAAAAATATAAATATATTTATGTATTGATTATAGAATTCATTTAATTTCAATTTATTCACATTTTATGTCAAATAAATGTCAAATTGGTTTCATTCGCTGAAGACATATAGAGTCCATTCTTTAATAACATATTTTATGTAATAAAAAATGAGTAAAAATCACTTTTACTTCAATTTTACTAAATTTTTGTTTCTGTTCTTTCCTTTACTTTCAGTCATTCTTTCACTTTTGTTCTATTAATGAAAGAATTGAATGAAAATTTGAGTTAATTTTAAAATTGATTTTTATTGAAATAATTTGAATTAAAATTTATTTACAAAAAAAAAGTATAGATTTTCGTCCGAATTATAATAAAACTAATTTTTAATTAAATATATGGTATAATATATATATATATATAGTCAGACACTATTCATATCAATAATAACTTAAAAATAATTGCATTTTATATTAAATACTAATACTATTGCTTTGTTTTTTCCAAAACATATATTAATAATAGTATTGAAATACGAGTGCAATGACTAGACATTGAAGTCGAAGACATAGAAAAGTTTTGTGTAAAAGTTATAATTCAGTAATAAATAGCTTAAAAAATGATTCAGTCGTCTAAACAAAATTTACTCGACTTTTGATAGATTTGTCAGAAATAAATGATTTTTTGTTTACTTTTTTAGAAAAATTTCAATTAATATAAAAGTCATATAAAGAGTCAAAAAATAATGAAAAAAATGCTAAAAAACTAATTTAGAGAATACTTTTGGCACAAAATGATAGAAAATGGAGAATAAGGCACACAAAACATAAAGTCATCCAAAAACTAAGTCTTATGGCATATAATATAAATTAATTGATGTATTAAATACTATTAATGTCACAAAAGTTGGTCTCACAAAATGACATCAAAATATTCGTTAATCGATTAGTTGTTTCTAATTTAAAATTAGTTGAGATATAAATTGTTATATAAATATAAAAAAGAGTCCATTAATTATATAATTTAAATCATTAAATGGTCTCAAAATAGTTCCCAAAGACTACGAATTTAGAAATTCTTATAAATTGATTATAAAATTAAAATGAAATTCGGAATCAGAGGTCACTCATTTGGCCAATAATGAGGTAATGATCAGATTTAAGATTAGTCAAGAGTCGAGTGATTTAAAGACAATTCTGAGTCTTAAAATAATTGCAAAAGAAATGAGTTTATAATTCTCTACAAAATGTTAGTAAAAAATAATTTCATATTTGACTTAAGAGTATATTTGAGTAGAAAATAATGGGTTAGAAATAAAACATTTGTTTTCCGCTGAAAATATCAAAGTTTCAAATATAAAATCAATTTCTTTTAATTCACGATTGGTTTTCTTCATTTTGCAATTTTTCGATCACATGTTTGACCCAACCCTTGGAATTGGGTTTTGGAGAAGAATCGGATGAATTGTTTGATTCATCGATTGACTGCTCATCTTTACTACTGTTCTCTTTATTATGAGAACACCAATTGTCTAATTCTTGGAGTCTTTCTTTTATGCTTTTAATACCATCGAAGTCACAAATATTCATATCTTTAGAGAAACGAGAATTCTCTTCGAGAACTCTGAGTTTTTCAATGATAGCGCCCTTCACTCTCTTCGCACTCTTAAGATTGAGGTTAAGATTAACGCATTTCAATCTTTCCATCGATTTATAGTTGTCTTCATTTTTATTAATATTTAGAGCAGATATTGAGCGCAGGTCATTGTCATCATTGGGATCGTCGACGTCATCAATGATGTCGTCGATGTTTTCAGAGTTGTTGGCCGAGAGTTCCGAGTCGTGATCCATATGTTCGCTATAAAAACTGGATTCGCCAAACATTTCTTCGGCCAAAACGCTTTCAATCGCTTCAAAAGTTCTCTCATAAAAGCTGTCGAGCGATGAATCACTTGAATCAGAGGGTGTGTCGTCATTCAGATTATTCCTATTATTGTCTATTATTTTATCTTCTTTTTCACTTAATATCGATGTATTGGAAGTGTCCGACACTAAACTGTCGGCTCTTTTTATAGAATTTCGTTTTTGAAGATCACATTTATGTTTGGAGAGAACTGCATAGCAGTCATCGTCATTATAAGCTGCCATTCGGGCCGTCGCCGCGTTAGCCGTTGGAACAGATATTCGGGCGAACACAGGACTAGGAATTTCTGAAAGGGCTTTACTCGCTGTGATTCCCGTTTCCATTTTAGATGAATTTTTGAGTTTATTTTTAATAATATTAGAATATGCTTTGGCTAATGTGTGAACAAATCGGGCGGTTATTAGTTTAGGGCTCATTTCATATTTCACTGAATCATTTGTTTTGGAATTTGAGCGGTTGTCGACTCTGTTCTTCATCGCCGGTGATTCACACCTATCACCGCTCTCTCCCGAGAGAACGGACTGGTTGTCTGTGCACTGATCCGAATTGGACGGCGACCGACGAAGAGATACTAATCTAGAGCTTACATTATATATCATTGATTTGATATATTTAGAAGCGCTGTGTCTATAGATCTTATGGACCGGATGTATAGATGAGTTGTCAGACAAGTTCTCCAAACTCACTGACGGAGAGTTATCAGACCCTTTGAGAATGTCGTCCTGACTCGGACTTGCTTTTAGACCATCGCTGTGACAATCGATATATCTTTCAATTCCGACTTCTATAAAGTCTGAGTTCAAGGACTGGTCGGCAGCGATAGTAAAGGGTCTCTGTTCGCCGTTTCGCGATCTATTCGTTGGAGTTATTCTACGATTGTTTTCATTTGTTTCATCAAATGAAGTCTCAAAACTACGAGGAAGTGAACCGCCTTTTTTGCAATGTTTTGCAAAGTGGTGTTCCTGTCTTTTAAGCCAAATGGCGGGCGCTGTCGGACTCATTTCATCTAAACTACTACTTGTCGGCAGTTGTGAAGATGAGGAACAGTTCGATAAATTCAAAGTATTGGGTCTATCAGTAAATCTCTTATTGGGAGACATCGGCGGTAAATCTGGTGTTAATGAATGTCTCAATGAAAGGGTGTGCTGTAATATAGCCTTAGTTCTAGTGTTTCCGGTGAATGACTGGACCCTACGTACAAGAGGACAGGACAGACCTGAAATGTTGTTTGAATAGTTCAAAAGTGCGTTCACCGGCAGTACTACATATTTAGAGTCTTCTGATTGTGAAGAGGACGCCATCGAAAGTTCACTCGAACCCGAAGACAGTGGAGTACTCGTCCTATTGTAAAGAGTGCTCGAACTGTCCGATATTTGAATGCCTGAGTCTTCACTCAGATATGAAGGATTACCGCCATTGGGTGCGACATAAAAAGTAACGTAATCTGAGTTGGAATAGTTGGAGCCATCGCTCATCTTTTGACCGATCCTTAAAGTACGCGGAGGAGGTCTGAGCTCTAAAATGTTATGCATGTCATTCGATAAATCCATTTGATTGACTGATTCATCACTTGATTTCTCTTCCGTCAGCCCTGAGCTCTCAGTTCGGTCAACAGGTTTTGATTGAGCTATAGTTGCACTGACTTTGGTCTCACTACTGGCACTGGTTTCAGATGTGTCGGAGTTATTTTGAGCACTGGTTATGTCCATTGGGCCGAGACTTGCTCTCCGGTCATTGGATTCGATGTCATTTCTAGCAGTTTCGTCATGACTAGAACTTCTGGAACGGCGCCACTCCTTATTGCTGTCCATATAATGAATTTTCTTTAAAGATTTTCTAAGTTTAAATCCTTTGCTAAGATTATGATTAGTTTCAGATTTTCTCCTATTTTCCTGTTTCCTGCGCTCCAGATATTCGGGTGCACTCAGAGTTCGTTTGCTGTTAGTGTGAACCTTCTGTGATGGTCTCTGTCCAGCCGTTTGTCCCAATTGCATAACTATTTGTTTAGCATGAGATGGAATCACCACATTATAGTTCTCGAGGATCACTCTCTTCAGTAATAGACACCATTCCCTTTTTTGGTCCAAATTACGCGCCTGAAACGTGTATTGTGCCCGGGGCTGATCGAAGGGAATGGCGTGAAAGCAAAGTGGTTCGCCCTGAATGCTCTCTATCAGCATTAGATTCGAGCACTAAATTAAAAACAATTTGAATAATATATTCATTAGTAATCACTGAATCCAAAACTTAATTAAAATAATAACGAAAGAAAAGCTCTGTTTTTATCTGAAGATAGAATTCATAAATCAAACGTTGAACTGATTCTTAGCCTTTATCTCAAAACATTTCATACAATTTTTGAGTCTGACCTCCATTTATAGCATCACTTTCTGAACCAAATATTCTAAAAAGTTTTGGCCCCAAAAGTTGCAAATTTGTCTCTTCTTTGATCTAACAATAAATTTATTTAAAAACTAAACTTATGTCCCGATTGTTATAATTACCCATTTTTTAGTCATAATCTCTTTTATATCAAATTTTAAATAAATTATATATTTTTTTTCCTTTTTTTCAACTAATTTATAATCGGATACAAAACAGCTATAAATAAGATCTAAAATCTGAAACTTTAGAGGAAATTAAGTCAATCACAACAAGAAATCAATTGGTTTACGAAAGAATCCTATTTTTGTTTTTCTCAGATAATTAAAGAACTAATTATTAGGTTTGCAATTAAGTGACGACTAAATAGACGAATGAATTACTCGATTGGAAGTGGTATAAGTGGTATAAATCGGAACAGTCGTCGCTATAAGTGATAGCTGTTGTGGTTCGGCATAAAAATGAAATTGTGCTCATCATCGATGAACTCAATTACAATCAATTGGGGCATAAAAATTAAAATTAAATAATTTATTATATAAACAGTTAAGTTTAGAAAATCATTTTGAAACCACTCTTTCAGTACTGGGACTGACATACAAATAACGGTATAATTATTGTTTTGATGCAGTTCTTGATAAGAGTTTTTTTTGTGGAGTTTCGCACACTTTTTATTATTGCAAATCTCTGTCACTAAATATTTTTGTTTATTAAGTTTAATGTCATTTCAGAAAATAGTCGGATGAATGAAAACAAATAATTGTAACTCATTTCTCGATTTGAAAACAATGTCAACAAATCATAATAATTATAATATAAACAATTGTAGCGTAAAATTAATAATAATAACAATAAGAGATTCAAATTATATGCAATACTATAATTAGTAATTGTTTAAGGATTGAGGATTAGGGCCGACAATCAGCACACAATTGCGGTACTCTTTGAAGCCATAATTAAATGATTGGCTTAATTTAATATAAGCTTATTTTGAAATGGTTTGAAATGGTTTGAGCCAAGAATAAATTTGCGGCAAATATTTCGTTAAATCAATTATATATAAATACTGACCAAAATATGAGTTTTGAATGCAAGAGAGCCCTCGTCCTTCTTCTTAGTTATTAATAACATTCTATCGAATAGGAATAAATGTCGAAAACCTTTTGCGCCAAACATTCTGAACGAACCCTCGCATTGCAAATCTCCGTATGTGGTCAGATCTGATCCCTGATTATAAGAAAAAATATGATTTATTTTAGATTTGTTTCATAAAATCGATTTAAGCGATTAAATTTAAAAATTAAATAAAAATCAAAGACCACTTACTTCCCAGTTATGGAGAAGACTTTGAATCTCTTGAACTCTGACCGCGTGTTCGTGTTTTCGTTTCATATCATTTATATGAATAGCGATATTAGTCATTACCGATAATGCATTCTTTAATTGGTCAGAATCTGTGCCGTCCTTTTCGGTATATTTAACGATATTCTAATTATTTAATTGGATTTTAAAGAGAAAAAAAAGAGAGAAAAGTAATCAATAAAAAAGTTATTTAGCGATAAAGTCATTGGCCATCGATTGGCATTTGATCGATAAGATACCTGTAAAAGTAGATGATATTTCAAGATTCTCTGAACGGGCTTTAATAAGTATGAGCCCAATGGAAGACTATGTTTGAGCTGAATTTGTCTTTCCTTAAACAATTCAGCCCTCTCTGAGTTTCTCATCATTTCAGTTAATAAGGACACAGTTCTGAACAAAAAAACGGATCATTTAATTGTTGATTTCAATCAGTTAAGAGTAGATTAAAAGCAAAATTAGGCGAACAATATATACCTGGGGTAATTTGTACAATAATGTGTATAAACGTTAAACCCGGAGCTGTTTTCTATAAAACATTTGGCTATTGAAACAGCGTTTAGACCACATTCTTCTAATTGACTAAAAAAATTTGCGTTAAACAAATAGATGTCTTCTATATTACTAAATAATGTATTAATTTCTTCGCCGTTTATTTTCGAGTCGTCTAACGTTTTCATGTGTTGCAGATAACCCTATTTCCAACAAATATTTAAAACAAAACTTTTAGATATAAACAAAAGTGTATTTAATATTTTTTTTTATACAATTTTGTATAAATATTCGAAAAGTGATAGAAATCTATCTTTTCGTTCATTTATTTATTTAAAACATTTTTTTGCAAATATAAAGCACTCAATCTTTTATAGAAATGCATTAAAATTAGATAATTGGCAGACATTCAAAACAGTTATTATGAAATATTTCGCAAAAATTGATTTTAAACTTCAATTCATAACTAAGTAATGCTTTTTTCAAAGGGGAAAATTCTTTAAAAGATGAGGTGATTGATCAAATTTAGCAAGGAAATATTTGCAAATTAAGTTTTCTTAGAAATCTCTTCCAAATTTAGCCAAAATTAATAAAATCGTATTCGATATAAGATTTATTTTATCGATTTTATATAACCTATACTTTTGACAAAAATTACCATGTGATTATCTAGTTAAATAATCTGCTCTATTGATTTATAAATCTTGTAAGATTAAAAAAATTAAATCTACAATAAAAATCATTTAATTTTGAATATAATTTATATAATTTTTAATAAAATTTATTCATTTATTCACTGACTTTAAAGAGTTTATCGATTGAATTGAAATTATATAAAACTATCGGACACTTCACTTGACTTTTCAAATGTCAGACTTAAGGCTAATATTAAAGAATCAGTAAATAGTCTTCAATTCAGACCTGAATTATTTGCTGCAAATCATTTACGTAATGGCCTTCCGTTTCGACGATTTCGAGAATAACGCGTTCGATATGACTTAAATTTGTGTCCAAATATTTAGGAACAGTATTGTTGTGATGAGAGTCTTGTAATGGTTGTGAGGCCTTTTCCATTTCATTTTCACAATTTACCTCAGATTGTGATTTATTATCATTAAAATTATTGACGGAAAGAGAGGCACATCCGTTCACTTTTGCTCTAATCATTCTAATTATGCCCAAAGAGTCGTCATCGGTGTCGTCGGCATCATTTAAACTCTCAATACTCGCCAAATACGACTTGGATTTCATTGGTTCGGAGTCCAGGTTTACAATCATAGCTGACTCGTCAAAAGCTAAGTTAACACCAATTAATTAATTAAACAAATTTAGTCTTCATTTCAATAAATAATAAAAAAAAATAAAAGTTTTCAAATGAGTTTAAAATCTTTACTTTTTGACAGTATTTCATATGACTTTAAAAGAGTTAAATTAAAGGGAAGCTCAACGATATACCGCCCGAAACGGGCGGAGAATAAAAGTAATAATACTTAAAATCAAATTTAGAAAAAGTGGTGTTATTTGAAAATGGTTTTCACTTTCATAGAATCCTTGAGTCTTAGCGTAAATAAATAGTAATTTAAGACCTAAACCTTCAAATTTCATTTCAATTAGTTTGTGTCTACTTTTAAAAGAGTTTTGCCGAAGAATTTGGTCAAAGTATTGAACATCTCTGTATCTGTAAGTAAAGCTCAATAGTTTGTCAGTCATCTGAACCCGGAATTCAATGTTGAGTTTCGAAGAGTTGCGACAAAATGACGTCAAGTCTTACTTTAGACTAATTATTAGTTAATCGACTCAAAAGTGTTATCAGTTTTTGGAATAAAGTGTAGAACTCGACCAAAGAAACGGATTGTATTCAGAAGTAAACAACAATTCATATAATTATATTCAATGGGAATAAGTCTCATAAAACGATAAGAATCTGAAAATATATGACCAAAATTAATGTCTTTTTAGTGATAAATAAAAATGGGGTTAAAATGAAATAACGATTCATTTTTAGAAGAATCTCATCTCATCTTTGAATTCAAGTTCAGGCCTTTGAGTGCATACTTCGCGCTCTTTTCATTCTATTAATATTTGTTTAGACAAAAAATTACTGTTTATTGAATTTTATAATACAGTGTAAACTCTTTTTAGTAGATATAATAAATAGAGAAAAATAAATGATTGGTACGCGTTTACCCCTTATCTTCAAAGAAACCTGTCTATAGTGAACCTGATTATGTTGAGCTCATAATGCTTACGATGAAAATCTCATTTGACAGTAAATTTACCATTTATTTGTCCACTATAAACAGGTTCCACTGTAGTAAAGAAGTCATTGAATCAAGGGAACAGTTCTTATGTTTGTTCGATTTCAATAACTTCCGCAATCCTATGACTCTGTTAGTTGTGTTGAGTGGCAAACCCTCTGCCGTATCATTCATTTGTTAAAACTTAATGTCAAATAAATTTAAGTCAAAATTTTTTTAAATATAATAAAGAGAAGTAACAAAAAAAATTCTTTAACCAAATCTCGCATATAATGAATGAAATCCTAGAGTTTTATCAATAGAGCAAAAAAGAGTCCGAACATCACTAAAGATAGCACTTCTGCACTAACACTACACAAAACACTAAAAGTCAAGTCTTTAAAAATCAATTTTAGTTCAAAAGTTTTAGAAGTCATTCGTTAATAATAATGTGTTATAAATGTATATAATTTTGGCAAAACTATTGCCACTAAAAACCAAAATCAGAATTATTTTAATATTAATTGATAGCAAAGATTGAGATATTTTTGCATCAAATTGTTTAAGTGAAAGGTTAATGATATGAAACAAAATTTGGTTCACATATTAAAAATTCAATTTTTCATTTAATGAAGTAAAAGAAATTTTCAAAATTATGTTTTGTTATTACTTTTTACAGAAAAAAACATTTCCAACCGATAAAAGCCTTTGGGCTCTAATAGAGAGAGGGTTCCATTCATTTGGATTTCCTGAACTTTATAATAGATTAAATATGAGATAAAAAACAATTTCTAAACAAACGATGAATAATAGGATCTAGCAAATAATAAGGTGATTGTCGCTCATCGCCAAAACTCAATGTTATTCGAGAAATAAAAGACTTATTTAATGATAAGTGAATCGTCAAAATGAAATTCATATGTTTTTCTATTTTCTATTCAAACCTTATTATGAGTGTTAGTAAAGGAAACCTCAAATGACTGTTGTTTTCCTTCACTAATTCCTGTAATGATGTCACTAATAATAGGAAAAAATAATATTTTCCTCTTCTAATGGATTTTCAGTTCTCTTCTTAAGTAATTTTAAATTACTTTTACTTCAATATTGAATCAAATATTAATTTTATTCGCTTATAATGTCGTCAAATCTTAATACAGAATTGAGTTAAAGAAGAAAAAAGATTTGAAGTCAAAAAAAAGTGGAAATATTTCTAATTATTCTTAAAATCAAATATGAATTTCATAAAAGGAATTATTTTATGCAAATTCATTGTACAGAGTCTGAGCTGTTTATAAATCACAAATAAAGCGCAAACACTTGAATACAAATGTTAAATGCATTACACATATATTCTAAGATTTAAATTTGCAAAAGATTTCCATAATTTTGAAAGCAATTAATCAGTGTTTTTATAATAGGAAAGCATAGAATAAATATTAATTCAAAAAATGTTGGAATAATTGGTGGTCCAGAGGTTGAAACAGAATTGAAAATATTTGTCTCACTTTTCTTCTTATTTATAAATAGGATTTCGGAAAATAAATACAATAAAAAGACAAATAATGTTTTAACTATTATTTATCGTCGGATAATATTTTTGAATAAATGTATTTAAATGAATAAACCGCTCAAATAGTAATAATAGTAATAATAGTAGTAATAGTGAGCAATGGTAAGTAGTGGTAAGCAATGGTGAGGCAAATCTTAGCCAAAACTAAACCAATGGAGGCATTAGAAGCACAGCTATATTTATAATCACTTATTGCGGTTAAATGAGAAATAAGTTATTTTTAATAACGACCCAAATTATGAGTTATAACTAGCAATTCGTCCAATAAATGAATTTCAGTCAACTAAGAGCTCATAATAATAACATCGGAATGTAATTCACTTCAATTATTTAATAAAAATTAAAAGCAAAGGCTTTTGACAGTCATTTGTGTCTCTCTATTGGTTTTGAGTAGTGATTGACTCTAAACTGTAAGACAAATCATTATTTGATAATATCTGACGTTTATATTAAAAAAATGGCTTAAATTAATTAAAATCATTTTTATATTTCATCCGAATTTAGTGAAGAAAAATAAAATTCAATAAAAACTCGTAGAGGGAGTACATCAACAGTACATCCAGAGTACATCCTTGACCTAAAATACAATAAGAGTTTAATATTAAACAGTACGAGTCAGTGGGACAGACACACAAATGTGCTGTATATGCACTGGTGATGAACTACCGATCAATCACAACAATTAGCGCACATTTAAAAACATTTATCATAAAAGACACAAAACAGTCGATTGAAATGCGAATCAAATTTGGAAATCAAATACAATCCCAAATCACAAGAGATAAGACTCGTTCTCTCATTTAGACCTCAAAAACAATTGATTTGAAGTGAAAGTAAATAATTGATAGCCTATGATAAGACTGGAAATTTGCAGGTTTACAATGAAAAAGTGTTTATAAAAATAAAGAAAGAGGTAAAAATAATTGCATTATTAATCTGAAGCTAAAAATAAAGGCAATGAATCATTGACTCAGGAGTCAGGAGTGAGAACTCACCGAATTGTAGCCAATTGGGAGCTTTCATTATACGATTCACTCATTTATAGTTAACTCATTTATTGGTTTATTAAATAAAAATATATTAAACCAAAGAAAACATAACAAGAAATGGTGACAATTCATAAGACATCTGAAAGGAAGTCAATTGGAGATAATAATTGACTATTTATGTGGTTTGTGTTGATTTGTCTGTCGCACTGATTGGAGTCTTCACTTAAAACTTGCGCTCATATTAAATATCCACCGGATTTGGGAACGGGAGTAGAGTTCGATACAATATAAACATTAAAGTCATGAATGCACTCACACTTCAGCGTTAAATGAGAGGTTTGTGGCAGAAGAGAAGCATTTGGTTTCAAAGAGACAACTGGAGAGTTGAACAGCACTGACAACACTCCCCACTACTACTCGAGTAAAACTTGTATTTCAAATGAAGACTTCAAAAGCACCCAAAGTTTGGGGTATTTTAAGCGTTAGGTTTATTCGGCGTTTCTCTAAATATGTCTTTACAATCAACTCAAACATACGATCAGTTCTTATATTTGATAGCAATTAACAGAAATGAAGTGCACTTCAATTGCAGATACTTTCCTGAGTCAGTGATTTTGGACAGGAATGGCACGAATGCGGGAAAACAGTTTCAAACAGGTTTTGAAAGTACTATTTCTCTGAACCCTATTTTCTTATATAATATAAGTATTTAAATAATTTATAATCAAAGCTAACTGTCATAACTCATAACTAGCAACTTTTCACAACTGTTCGGATATGCTTTATGTCTGAGCCGTATGTCTGTCCGCATAAATTATTTGATATAATTTTCATTTTGCTTTTCACACATTTTCAAAACAGACAAAATTGGGGACCGAATAGACTTTAGTCGCTCTCAAATAAATATAAACATCACTACAAAAGACCCAAACAGTGAACGCATATCAAAGGCGAGACTTTTGTAGAGGATTTTGTTTAAAAGAATCACTCGGTCTGTAGTGGTGTCGGTCCTCAATGCTTACAGATGTTATCCAAATGCTTAAACTCTGCCCCATAGCTCGCGCTCTCTCTCTCTCTCTCTTTCTTCTCTCTCTCTCTC